>JAADVD010000390.1:0-27476 GCA_023334535.1 Pythium vanterpoolii
ACGCTATAAATGGCTACAGTAACGAGCGCGTTATTTACGCGTTATGTATCGTTCATGGGATCGAGCTTACTGTTTAAAACAGATCGGGTCACGTTCTGACCAAACTTTCAAATCGGGTCACCTTTTGCAATTTCCCCTTTTCATTTCCCCCAAATTGGTATAAAAATCCCTTTTTGGAATTCGCTGGTATATTTTCCGGATATAAATTGGAAAATGGTAGAAAAAAACCATGCTCCCATTAAAATTTCCGCATGTTGAAGTTCGGTCAGACGGTCCACGTGGACCACATCGCGTCGCAATCAACAGCAGCGACGATCACGCCAAAGCGATCATGCCATCAACAGCAAAATCATTTCTATTGTTAATGATGCTGAACACGAGCGATGAGCTCATCCCATGTTCGGTTGGGCCCACTTCGACGGTCTCATGTGCCAACACACGCGAGCAGAGCAGCTTCATAATTGAAAACCGACGGTGCAGCTCCCATGGGTCACTCGTCGTCCAAGCATTGGGACGGCTCCACGATGCCGTCGCAGGCCGGCAAGATCGCGATTGTCACTGGCGCCAACTCGGGAATCGGTTTCTACACGGCACGTGCACTCGCTGCGCGTGGTGCCATGGTCATTCTCGCGTGTCGCAGCGAGTCCCGCGGCCGCGCCGCCGAGCAAGAGATCATGGCGTACCTTAAGGAGAATACGCTCCAAGGCCACGAGGCAGGCGTGGTCGAGTTTATGCAAGTTGACATGAGCAACCTCGCGAGCGTGCGCGCATTCGCCGAGGCGGTGCGGCGCCACCCCCACATCGCACGTGTCGACCTTTTGATCAACAATGCCGGTGTGGCCCTCCCGCCGCAGCCGTTGACGGCCGACGGCATTGAGTCGCATTTCGGGGTGAACCACGTGAGCCACTTTTTGCTCACGGCTCTGCTGTTTAATCTACTCGGGGCGACGCCGGCCGCGCGCGTCGTCAACGTCAGCAGTGTGACGCATCGCAGTACTGCGTCGCTCGAGTTTGAGTCGCTGGTCAAGGGTACGGACCACCCGTGGGCACGGTACGGCAAGTCCAAGCTCGCCAACTTGCTTTTTACGTATGAGTTGGCGCGGCGCCTCGAAACCGCCCAGATCACCAACGTGATATCTGTTGCGGCCCACCCAGGCGTGTCCTACACAGAGATCGCCGACAAAATGATTGCGTCCTTGTTCCCCCAGTTTCTCTGTGGGTTCGTTGGCTGGGTCGTCAAGAAGGCGCCGATGCAGACGTCCGAAATGGGGGCCTTGCCGACGCTCTATGCGGCCACGGTCGAGGACGTGGCAAACGGTGACTACTATGGACCCCATAGTCTTCGCGGGCATCGTGGCTACCCCGTGAAAGAAGCGTCGCACCCGCAGAGCCACGACAAAGAAGCGGCCGCGCGACTCTGGACGCTGAGCGAAGAATTGACCGGCGAAAAATTTGTTGTGGAAAATTAGTGAAAGCGAGAATTGCCGGGTCTGAAGCATAGCGTCAATACACGCGTGAGGAGAAGGACTTACCATTCTGTACATTCGGTAGTGGCCTGGGCAAAATGGAAAAGAGGGTTCAAAAGCCTTATCACCTTCTAAACATGTTTTCGTTTTGCTTGACGTGCTTTGTCGCAGAATGTAACCGCTGCGGATCGGGAGGCTGAAGCCATTTTGGGCCAGTGGCACTCGCGACGCATGCACCAGTTTCAGTTAGTCATTTGGCTCAGTGTTGCAGTGAGGCAGAGTACATAGAGGCTCAAGCCTAGTTATGGAGGACCCTGCAGCCGGCATGGACAGCGTCGCGAACGAGCTCGTCGAGTTGGGCTGGGACGAAAGCAACAACAACGGCAGCCAGCAAGTGTCGTCGTGGCGCAAGCAGTTTGGCGGTACTGGAGGAGCCTCCGCCGACCCAGAAGAAGGGGAAGAGAATGAAGACGACGAGAAGGATGCGGCTGCGTACACGTGGAAGCGATCTGATGGCCGCAAGCAACGCGGCGCTGCCAGCGATGGCGAAGACGACGAAGAAGACGATGACGACTCGACCAGCCAAGGCGGCGGCAGCATTACTGGTGGCGGCCCTACTGGTGGTCGTGCAATCCCCTCGGGCATTGACGATCTCCCGCTCTTTGCCGACGACAAGAACAAAGCACTGCACCGCAAAATCCGCATTAAAGAAAAACGGTTTCTCCAGGTCAAAACCGAGATTGGGGAGAACTCGTCGCGCGTCGAGATCATGAGCGAGCACCTCAAGAACGTGAAGCAAGAACTGTTGCACACGCAAGAGCTCCTCAGCGCCAAGCAAAAAGAAGTCACGAGCGAAGAGCACATGAAGCAGCTGGCCGAGCGCGAGATTGGCCGCGTCGCCCAAGAGATGCGACGCTTTGACGCCGACTGCAGCGAGCTCGAAACCAAACTGAATACCGTCCAGAATTTCTTGTTCAAAGGCAACGAAGACATGGACAAATTCAAGCTCCAGATGAACTGGAATCAAGACGAAATGGAGCAGTGGGCCATGGCCGCCAAGCAGAAAGAGGACGACGCCCTGGCGCTCGAGCGGTACCGCCGCGCTGACGAGACCAAGATCAAAGAGCTCACGCTCGAGATTGAAAAGCTCACGAAAACCTTGCAGCAGCACCGCCGCGGGGTCGAAGACGAAGCCACGGAAACCCAAGCCAAGCAGATCGAGCTCGACAAAACCGCCGACGAGTTTCGCCAGCTCCACGCCGAGCGGCAGCAGCTTGTCAAGCAGTGGCAAGACACGATTGAGACCATGCAGCGGCGCGACGAAGAGATTGCGGCCGCGAGTGAACAGTACGCGCTGGCGCGCCAGGGCCTCCAGCAAAAGAAAGACAACTTGCTGCAGCAAAAGAACCGCCTCAAGCTTCAAGAACAGGAGAATACCGATGCTCAAAACAAAATCAGTACCAAAGAGCGGCAGCAGTCTAAAGTGCAGCAAGAGATGCAGCACTTCCAAACACGCCTCCAAGAATTCAAAGACCAAGTCGAGATCCTCAAGAACCAGCTCGCGAGCGCCGTGACGCACCTCAACCAGCAGCGGTCGTACAACGCGAATAAAGGCGACCATTTGGAGACTATGAAGCAAGAGCTAGAGGCCGCGCGCGCGCGGTACAAAGCCACAAAGAAAGCACTGGAGGCCTGCCTCAACTCGACCGCCGATGCCGAGACTTTGGCGAACGACGCCGAGGCCGATCTCAATGCCATGGAGACCGAGCTAAGGCGCGTTGACAAAGAGATCACCCTCCAGAAAGAGCACATGTTCCGCAAGAGCCAGTCGCTGTTTACGCTCCGCCAAAAAGAAGCCGCACTGATTGCCGAGATCTCGGGCGCCAAAGCCGCGAGTCAAAACTTGCGGACCAAGATAAAATTGCACGAACAGAACGCACTGCGGCAGCAAGAGCTGGTGTACAATGGCGAGTTCCAGATCCAGCAAATGGAACGCAAAGTCGCGCGCGCCAGCGGCGAGCGCAGTGCCGACGAGACCAAAGTCTTGCAGTCGCAGATCCAGGTCCTCCAGATGGAGCTCGATCGCGTCAAAGCCGAAGAGAGTATGCTGACAACCCAGTGCAAAAAGCTCGACGACGAAAAACGTGCGTCCGACCGCGTGAAGAAAGCGCTCCTCAAGCAAAAGGACGACGTCGAGGAGCGCATTGCCGAGGTCGAGCTCGCGAACGAAAGTCTCCAGAGCTCGCTCCGCCAAACGCTTCGGGAGAAAGAAGATCTGCTGGTCCAGCACGATCTCCAGTCGCTCGAAGTCAAGCGCTTGAAAGAGCTACTCAATATGCGGGCGGACGAAGTGTTTTCGCTCGAGAACCGCGATTTCCAGCTCAAGAAAAGCATGGAGGAACGCAAGAAAGAGATCGGCATGCACCGCGAGCTCCAGCGCGCTACGCTCAAAGCGATCGAGGACGAACGCCACAAAGTGTCGGTCGAATTGGCTGAGCGTGAGAACCGTGTCAAGAAACTGCAGGCCAAATTCGAGACCATTTGCAAACTGACCGGCTACGGCAGCGACGACGCCAACGGCGAAGAGCGGAGCCAAGCATACTTTGTGATCAAAGCCGCGCAGCACCGCGAAGAGCTCCAGCGCGAAGGCGACGAATTGGACGACAAGATCCGCGTGGCCGAAAGAGAAGTGCGAGCCCTCAAGAAAGCGCTGGACCACGTAGACGACCGCAACTCGGAGTACCGCAAGAGCTTCCATCGTGCTGACCTCCAGAGCGATGACGCGGTCAAGATGACCACACTGGAAGACCAAGTGAAGGCCGCCGAGGACCACTTTTTCAAAAAGAAAAAAGAACTCACGCGGATCGAGCTGGACTTCGAAAGCGAGAGCAATCGCCTCAAAGAGATTGAAACACAGAAACAGTTTGCCAGGGAGAACGCCCAGCAGCTTACACTCGCTTTACAACACGTGGAAAAAGAAGTATTGGTGGAGCGAACAAAGTGGGGCAAAGTCGTGAAGAAGCTGGACAAGCAAGTGCGCGACTATAGCAAGGCCACGGGAACTGACAGCACTGGCCCATCACGAGAACAGGTCCAACTCGAGACTTACAACCTCAAAGAGATCAGCAACAGTCTTCTCTATACACTAGGGCAGCTCGCGAACGAGTTTCCCGAGATCAGTGATGCACTGAGCGTCGCGGTCAAAGAGAGCGGTCTCCACATTCCAGCGATGCCGCCGGGTCGCATTGCAGCGGCACGCACCAGCCAAGCGGTCGACTATGGACTGCCAAGGCCCATGTCGGCACGCAGCGACAAGAGGTACGTTCGATAGATTTAGAAGAAAGTGAATGGGTGTGGGAACTAATACTGTGGATATTGGTGTAGCGATCGGTCGTCGGTCAAGAGCTCGAGCAGCAACGGCTCGCAACGCAGCATTGGCAGCAACGTGAGCGGTGTGCGGGTCGCCGCGCCCATTAAGAACGTTCGGATCGGCTTTTGATCTGATATGCAGATTGATTTTCGTTCTTTTTCTTTTCAGTATAATAGTATGCATGGTGCGGTCACTCGCACTCGTCCGCGTCTCTCCTTGTCGCTCTGTTTGCTGCTGAACATTCTCTAGTTGTTGAGCTTCTTGAGGATCGCCGTGGCCGCAAAGCCAACGGCCGAGATCACGCCAATGTGGAGCCATGCCGAGGCCGTGAAGAACGGGCACGAGTGGAGGTCGTGGTACGGTTTCTTCTCGGGCGCGCGCATGGGGCATCCACCCTTGCTCGTAATGTCGCGGAGACGGCCCATTTCGATCGCGGTCTGCGCCCACTCGACGCCGTGGTTGTGGCCATCCTTGGTAAGTCCCGCACGCTCCTTGGCCTGCTCTTCGTTAAGGACCGTAAGCACGCCAAAAAGCACGGGCACACCCGAGTCGAGCTGCACGCGCATAATGCCTTGGGTCACGGCTTCGCAAATGTACTCAAAGTGCATCGTGCCGCCCTTGATGAGGCAGCCAATGGCCACGACCGCATCAATCTTCTGGGACGCAATCACGCGGCTCGCGGCGTACGGCAATTCGTACGCACCCGAGACTTCGAGCACGACCACGTCGTCTTCGGCGACGCCGTGTTTGCGCAGCTCTTGCTTGCAGCCGTCGACGAGCGCGCCGACGATCTCAATGTTCCACTTGGCGTGGACGATCGCGACGCGCAGGCCCGTGCCGTCGGTCTTGCGGCTACTCAGCGCCGACAGCGCGTTCTTCTTGATGGCGCCGGTCATATTGGGATCTTCTGTCTTGTCCAGCGTAGCTAGCTTTTCGAGAATGGACGAACGGTCTGGGCGACCCAAGAGAGCGGTAACCGGGTACACTCCAAGTGTATCCCGTCTCCCCAACAAAATGTAACAGATGTACCCCCCACCACCAGAATCAGAATCGGAAGAGTGTCGGAAATGTCAACTGTCGGAAATGTCAACTATGTCAACAATGTCGAAAATCGTTCTAAAAGTTGTACTACTTTGGGGCGTCAACCGCAAACTTGCACTGTGCGAGGTCTTCACTGGTCCACCAGAGCTGCGTTGCGAGTTCTTCCGAGTAGCTGAGGTCCGACGAGGTCTCTTTTATGGGGTTACTGCCGCGAAAGTTCTGGAAGCCGTTGGGGCCGTAGTACGCGCCGCTTTGCACAGACCGCGCGGTCGCGGCATAGAGAATTGGTACGGCACCTTGGGCGGCCGACTGGAAAATCGGAAGAACGTTCAACAAACTCCGCACAGGTGAGTGCAAGAAGCGCGGCAGGTAGGCGACCACAGCGTTCGGCGTGAGATTGGTCGAGGAGACGCCGGGGTGGGCCGCGACCGCGAGCATATTGCCCAACCGGTTTTCGTCGCGGAGGCGGCGGTCCAGTTCGTACGTAAACAGTATATTGCACAGCTTGGAGATATTGTACTCGTTGAAGTAGAACCATTTTCCTTTGGTGGACGTTGCGATCGTGTCGAACTTAGGCGGCGACGCAAGACGGTGGCCGACCGAACTTACGTTGACCACGCGCGCGCCGATGGTCGTGCGCAGCATGTCAAACAGCAAGTGGGTCAAGTAGAAATGACCCAAATGGTTCACGGCGAATTGGGTTTCCATACCGCTTGCAGTGTGGGACTGCGCTGGGTACATCATGCCGGCATTGTTCACGAGCACATCGAGCCGATCAAATTGCTTCTTGAAAGCGTCGGCAAAGCTGCGCACGCTCTCGAGTGAGCTCAGATCCAGCTCTAGAAACGTGAGAGCTGCACGCGGCACTTCTGTCTTAATCGCAGCCATCGCAGCGTCGGCGCGGCTCGCGGTGCGACACGCCAGCACGACAATCGCGTCGTTGCGCGCGAGTTCCAAGGCCGTGTGAAAGCCAATGCCCGAGTTGGCGCCCGTGACAATCACCACTTTGTCGAGCATGGATGGGATCTGTGACACGTTCCATTGCGCACTCACCAGCGCCGATGACGAGGAGGATGAGGACGATGAGGACGATGCCATGGCGATTCCAGAGGCTACCAAACACGGAACTGCAATATGGGACAGGAGCTCTTCGGCAAATCTGCAGATCAATGTAATGTGGGCCACACTTAATTTCTATTAGATCCAATATGAAGCAGCAACTATTAGAAAAAAGAATTGCTACCCGGTGACTTCAACGTCAAGGCAGGCATCACTAGTATCACGTGTGATCACGTGACAGAGAAGCGGCAGTTTGCGAGCGCTTCGCTGCGCGCCCACAGCTTTTTGGCGTTTCGGCGTGAGTAGCTTGCACCCGACGATGTTTCTAGCACAGGGTGGCCCCAGCACGCGCCCCAGCCGTCGGGTCCATAGAACTCGCCGCTTTGGACGTCGTCACCGGTCGCTGCGTACAGCGTCGGCAGGGCACCCATCTCCGCCGACTGGAAAATCGGCGTAAGTCCCATAAGGCTCGTGAACCAGCGCTGCATGCGTGGCGGTAATATGTGTGCGTACATGGAGCTGTTGGCCATTTTCGTGAGCGCCACGCCTGGATGGACGGCCATGATCTTGATGGTCGAGAGCCCGGCATTGTGCACGCGGCGGTGCAGCTCGTACGAGAACAGTAGACACGCGAGTTTGGAGGTACTATAGTCGGGCATGATCTCCACACGCGTTGTCTCGCATGGGTACCCCACCGTGTCAAAATCAATACTGGCGAGGCGGTGGATCATGCTGCTGAGGTTCACGACACGGGCAGCGGCGCTACGCTTGAGCCAGTCAAACAGCAGCTTGGTCAAGTAGAAATGACCCAAGTAATTGATCCCGAAATGGGCTTCGAGACCGTCTTTTGTGAGAGGCTCATTGGGGTGCAGCACGGCCGCATTGTTTACAAGGAGGTCGACGCGATCGACTTTCTTCTGCACATGATGAACGAATTTCCGGATCGACTCGAAGCTCGCAAGGTCCAGCTTCATGTACTCGACTTTGTCGCTGCCCGCGGTCTCACGGATCTCCCGCTCTGCCTGGCGACCGCGGCCAGAGTGGCGACACGCCAGGATCACATATGCACCCTTGCTGGCGAGGGCGACGGCTGTCGCAAAGCCCACGCCGCAGTTGGAGCCCGTCACGATCGCGATCTTGCCTGCCTGTGACGGCATGTCCGAGGCGTCCCAACCGTCCATTGTGAGTATGGCGTTGTAACAAAGCAACTTAAGTCAAATGGACCTTTGGGAGAAGGCGAGGTTCAAATGCCCGTTATTTATCTGGCAAGTCGTTGTCTGTTGAAGCACTGATTGGGAGGGGGGCGACAGTGAAGCGTCCGATTCTGTCAACCGACACAGATCAGTTTCTAGGGATGGTCCGTGAGTTTCACGTCATAGACATTCGCGCCCTTTCGCGAATAGTGGCAAGAACGAGTTGTTCATTGCTGAATCCGTATTATTAACATTCACCGCACACTGAATTTGATGTTTAGAAGCTCTTCGCTTCTTGCCCACAACGCGGCCGCAGCCTCTTCTGAGTGACTCAACGGCGACGACTCGTCGAGCGTCGGGTATCCCCAGAACGCATGCCAGCCGTCCGGTCCGATGTAATCGCCGTTCGAGACACTGGGTACCGTCGCTGCATACAGCGTCGGCAGCACACCAATCTCGGGCGGCTGAAAAATCGGTAACCACGCAACGGCCTTGCTGAACGCGCGCTGGAACCACTCGGGCAGGCGGTTCACCTTGACAGCATCGGCGACAATGTTGGTCATCGTAATGCCGGGGTGGCATGCCACGGCTTTGATATTGGACATGGCGGGGTTGACGTCGGTGGCGCGCGCGAGGCGGCGGCCGAGTTCGTAAGTGAACAGCAGATTGCAGAGCTTGGATGTGCTATAGTCGTTCATGGCGTGCTTGCCCAATCTACAAACGCCAATCGACTGGAAATCGGTTGTGGGGGACACGTATCGGTGGTTCGTACTGCTCACTGTGACAATGCGTGCGTCGCTTCGAGCGTGCTTAAGTAGGTCGAGTAGGAGGGATGTCAAGTAGAAATGGCCGAGGTGGTTGACGCCAAAGTGCGCTTCGAATCCATCGATGGTCTGGGACTCAGGCGGATGCATGACCCCAGCGTTGTTAATGAGGATATCTAACCGATCAAAGCGTGCGTGAAATGCATCGGCAAACGCTCGGATGCTGTCGAGGCTGCCGACGTCGAGCTGCATGTACTCGACGATCGCACTGCCGGTCGCTTCGTGCACGGCTTTTTCGGCCTGACGACCACGTGCTTCGTTGCGACAGCCGAGGATCACGTGCGCTGATTTGGAAGCCATCGCCACGGCGGTTGCGAAGCCGATGCCGGCGTTTGCACCGGTGATCACGACGATTTTGCCGTCGAGCGATGGCATTTGCGACGCGTCCCAGTGGGAGCCGTCCGCGACAGCCAGCGCCATAGTCTCGACGAATAAATCTCTGCGTTGTTAGGTGTCGCCGTGGAGAAGCGGTGGCTTCCAAAGTGCGTCGCGTTTTGACTCGAGAGTGGCAGTTGATGAGACACACAGAGCAAGATGGATGGCATGATGCCCTCTCATAACGGCCTGATGGAATGATTAGGCCAAGTCCGACGTGACTAAACCAGCCTTTCGTCCATCATTAGGTTAGTCTAGTTTGTTTGAACCGATCTTGGTGGCCTTGTGGAGGCCTAGAGTCCCCAAAGTTGGCGGTGGGATATCTCGCGGCGCGGCGTACCGTGCGGCTCTTTGCGTGTCGACGTGGCCGCTGTGTCCAAGACTGGCGCGGCTTCCATTGACAACGCACAAGTGAGGTTTGCTGAACCCAAGTCAGAATCAACGTACCACTCAGTGTTTTTTTGGCATGAGGTTTTTGAAAACGAATTCATCTACTCGAGTGCAAATGGCGTCTTTGTGAGCTGCTCGCTGAGCGTCCAGAGCGCTTGCGCCGATGCTTTCGAGTAGCTCTCGGGCGACGATTCTTCACGCGTGGGGTACCCCGCACACCCACGCCACCCGCGCGGACCAAAAAACTCGCCGCCTTTCACATTAGCGGCCGTTGCGGCATACAAAATCGGCAGACTGCCCATTGCAATAGACTGCAGAATCAACGCCAAAAGAAATCCCAAAAAGCCCCAGATGTCGGTGCGCGTAATACCCGGATGCGCCGCGACCGACTGGACGTTGGTGATACCAGCGGCACGCAGGCGGCGGTCCAGTTCGTAGGTGAAGAGGAGATTACAGAGCTTGGATTTTTCATAGGCCATCCAGGCTGTATCGCCGTCGCCCGATGCGAGCGTGGCAAAGTCGAGCGTGGGTGCGGCGCCACCGACGTAGCTCAGGTAGTAACTCAGCTCTTGGCGATGTGCCATGCTGGTGACGTTCACAACACGCGCGGCTGTCGCTTTGCGCAATAAATCCATCAGCAGCGTCGTGAGGTAAAAGTGGCCGAGGTGGTTGATGCCAAATTGCATCCTGTAGCCGTCGGTGCACTGGCGAGTGAGCGGAACGCCGACGCCGGCGTTGTTGATGAGCATATCCAAACACTCTAGCTTGGTATGCACGGTCTCGGCAAACGCCTGGACGCTCGCCATGCACCCGAGGTCCACGCGCACAAACTCGACGTCGCCGGCGCCGGGGGTTGCCACCGCCAACGCGCGCAGGTCCTGCACGGTCGTGCGCGCCTTTGGTTCGTCCCAGTCGGCGATGAGCACGCGCGCGCCATGCATCACGAGCTGCCGCGCGCACTCGTACCCGAGCCCTTGGGCGCCGCCCGTGACGATCGCGACGCGGCCGCGTTGCAACGGCATCTGCGCGCCATCCCAGTTGATTGCCATGGTGAACAAGTGAAGGACGCCAATTGTGAAGTGAGCCTACATCCACAGTCTCGAGCACAGTGCTTTTCTGCCCCACAGAACAGCATGACTTCACAGCATCTGGTTCATCCCTTCCAACACTTCTGATTCCTCCATCCAATGGGATACGGATCTCTTTTCAACACAGATCGCGTTGAGATCTCGAGACTACATCATATAAGTATGAGTGATGAGATATTTGCGAGCGCCAATCGACGCTCGAGAATCGCCATACAAAACGAACATGAGCAGAACCAATTCGCATTGTATTTTATTTAATGTCATCCCCACGGAGAAAAGACTTTACCTTTTAACTAAATCTCAAAGCGCGTCTTCGTGAGCGCTTCGCTAACCGCCCACAGCTGCTTGGCGGCATCTTCCTCAAACACGTGTGGTGCCAGCGTGTCGGGACTCGGGTATCCACTGCGCCGACCAGCGCCGGACGGACCGATGTACGCCATGCCCGCTAGATCTGAGACCGTTGCGGCGTAGAGCGTCGGGAGCGAACCCATGTCGGCACGCTGCAGCGGCAGCGCGGCGCTAATTTTCTTGTTGATACCCTGGAGCCACAGTGGAAAGATACTTTCGACGATCTTGTCGTTCACGGCCGTGTAGGTCACGCCGGGGTGGGCCGCGAGCGAGATCACGTTGGTGATCTGAGCGGCATCGAGGCGGCGCTGGAGCTCGACCATAAACACCATTTGCGCGAGCTTGGACTGGGCGTAGCGGTCCCACGACCACCAGTCGTTGGCCGGCAGTAGCGTTGCCTCACGCAGCGGCCCCCACGCACTCGACGAGCTGCCGACGTGGACGATCCGCGCGTGCTTTGCTTTTCGAAGATGCGGAAACAAGAGCATCGTGAGGTAGAAATGGCCAATGTGATTCACGCCAAACTGCGTCTCGATGCCGTCCACGGTCCTCGCGTGCGGCGGCCGCGTGACGCCGGCGTTGTTAACCAGCAGATCAACGTGCTCAAAGCGGCGCTGGATTGTCTCGGCAAAGCGGCGGACGCTCGCGAGGTCGCCCGTGTCGATGGGGACAAACTCGACTTTGCCCGCGCCGTTGGGCTGGGTGGTTTGGAGATACGCGGTCATTTCTTGCTCGGCGGCGCGCGCTTTGGCTTCGCTGCGACAGGCGAGAATCACATGCGCGCCGTGCTCGGCGAGGCCACGCGCTGTGAAATAGCCGATGCCCGAGTTGGCGCCTGTGACAATCGCGATTTTGTTTGCCTGGGAGGGCATTGTCTCGCCGTCCCATGGCGGCGGTGTCTCGGCGGTGGATGAGGAGATGCCCATGGTCTTATAGTGGCGATCACTTTCGATTGATGGTCTCAATTATCGCACACTGAGTCAGTGTCATTGGTAAGCCACGCCATGCAGGTGCCATGTTGTCGCGAGTGGGATGCGCTTGCCACACCACGTCAGATGTACAGTAGCTGCTCGTCCATGGTCTTTATACGAACCACACTGGACAGAATCCACGAGGCTCGCCTGGTTCGAATTTAAACTAGCCTAAGAAAAACTAATGACGATGGGTACACCACGAAAGGTCACCATCTACAAAAAAACATTTCGAGGGCCAACATATCTTTTGATTCATTTTGCCATTCCAGTGATCTGCTTGCGTTTATACCATGGCGCATCGCCGCATCGTCGATGAAAAGCCTCTGCAAGGTCCTCCCGTGATGTCGCTCCCCTCAACTGATTACTATGTCGCACTCGACGACGCCGCGTCGCTGGCTAAGCCGACTGGCGATGCTGCGACCGCACATTCCTCGCTCACGTCGGCAGCATCCATTGCGATCCCCATGACCTACTTTTGCGTCGGCCTCTTGTTGTCGTTTCCGCGCGCATACATTGAGTTCTTCCCACGCACCAAGCATGCGAGCGACGCGCAGCTCAGCACTGTCCTGGTGGTGCGGTCATTGCCGTGGTGCATCAAAGTAGTTTTCGGGATCCTACCCGACAATTTCCCGATCCGCAACCGCCGTTTTAAGCCGTATATGGTACTGGGGTACGCCATCGCCTCGCTCTTCAACGCAGCAATTGCGTGGCACGGCGACGCGCTCTCGGTCGTGGCGTTCACGCTGCTGCTGCTTGGCGCCATGTTTGGCACAGTGCTTGCCGACGTCATGGGAGACGCGCTCGTGGCGAGCCGCGTGATCCGCAAGCAAGAAAGTTCGCCGGGCCATATCCAGTCCACAGTGTACTTGTGTCGGTACCTGAGCGAGATGATTGGGTACTGGGGCGGTGCCCTGCTCAGTAACCGCGCCTACTGGGGGTACGGTCTCACCATGGGCCAAGTGTTTGGTTTGCTTGCAATTCTCCCCGCGGTCTCGGTACTGCCGTGTATCTACACTCTAGAAGAGCCGACAACAGCGTCTGTGGTCGCGTCCTGGTCCCGCCAACGCGACTTGCTCTGGACCATGCTGCAGCGCCGCGCAACGTGGCAGCCGCTCTGTTTCCTCGCACTCTTCAACGCCGCGTTGCTCCAGAACGCCGCGTGGGGCAACTACCTCACCGTCGTATTCCAGTTCAACGCGTTTCAATACGGCGCGCTGTCGGCCATTGGTGCGAGTGTGACGTTTGTCGCAATTTTTCTCTATCGCCACGTGATCATGAACCGTTTTGAGGCGCCGTGGCACTACGTGTACTTTATCACCGGCGGCGTGGTCGCAGCGTTCTCCATCCTAAACGTCCTGCTTGTACTCGGCGTGAACGAGTGGCTCGGCATTCCAGCGTTTTGGTTTTCCGTGGGCGACGCGGCCGTCATATCGTTTGCCAAAGGGTTCCAGCAGCTCCCGCTCGCGGTCATGCTGGTCTCGGTGTGTCCCGAGAACCAAGAAGGCATAGCCTATGCGTTGCTCACAAGCATTGTGAATTTGTCCCACGCGTTTGCGAGCACGCTCTCGAATATGCTACTGCTGATCTGGCCTGTGGAGTTGGTCGACTTGCAGCGTGGCGAGTTCAGTGGCGTCTGGAAATTGACGGTCCTCACCAGTACGATCTCACTCGTGCCGCTGTTGTTTACGACGTCGCTCTTGCCGCGCGGTCAGCGGGAGCAAGACGCCATGCGAAACGACTTGTCCCCACGCGGCGCGTCGATTGCATTGTCACTGTATGTGTTTGGTTTTGTGTGGGTCGTCACACTGAGTCTGCTGGCGATCATGGAGCCTTGCAGCGTGCTCGTTGGTGGCCACGGATGCCACTTACACGTTTGACTCACCCCAGCGACTGCTTGACGAGCCCAATGAGTTGCTCGAGCTGCTGCTTGTGCGTGGGATGGTCAATTTCTATCTGAGACCGTGGCGACGGCCGTTGTCTAGCGGACGCTGGTGCCGCCTTTTTCACGGCTACAGCGACATCCCCAGGATCTCCCAGACCCGACGCGTTGCCTGAAAACGGCTCAAGCGCGAGGTCAAACGGCTGGGCTGCCACGCGCATCATGAGCCGGACCAACGCCGCGACGCTGTTGTGGGAGTGGATCCCACCACGGACCACGACTGCAATCGTTGCCTCATCGAGTCCGTACAGCTTCCCCAGCGTATCGCACACCATGGTGACGCCATGTTCCCACGCCAGAAACGACTTAAATACTTCTTCACGCACCACACTGTCTACTTGGTTAGGAATCGTCATCCTCATCCACGCGTGGTCGTGTATTGCCGCGAGCGAGAGCCGCTTGAGCGGATCCACCACGAGGAGACTACGGACCAACAGCTGCGCGTCTTTGGAGACAGTCGCTGGAAACACGAGCGACGTCGTGCGGATCGTCTGGTACAGTTGATGTAGATTCGTGGCCTGGAACGGGAATTTGCCACAGAGTAGTACATACAGGATAATCCCAAGGCTCCACACGTCCACGCGTTTGCCATCGTAGCTCTTGCAGGCCACGACCTCAGGTGCCATGTACGACGGCGTGCCGCAAAAGTTCTTGATGCCGCGTGCGGTCGGAAGGCTAGGACTCATTCCCACCTCTGTCGTCGCGTACTCGCGCTGGCTAAATCCAAAGTCAATTAGTCGGGCTTGTAGCTGGTCGTCCAGCAAAACGTTCTCAAGCTTGAGATCGCGGTGGATCACGTTTTGGTCGTGCAGGGCACGCACAGCGGAACAGAGTTGACCAAAGATTCTTGTGGCAGTTGGCTCGGCTAGGCGCTGCTGCGGCTGCTGCTTGAGCAGCTCGACGAGACTGCCGCCGCTGACCATTTCCATCACGATCTGGAGTTGCGTCGGCGTCTCAAACGCTTCGACAAAGCCAATGAGCCCAGAGTGTGGGTGTAAAGAGGCCATGAGCTTGGCCTCGTGGCGCACACGCTTCCACTCGAGTGCATCGCCTTCGCTCGGTGGTGATCGCGTTCGTTTGGAAGGTGCGGAGCCATGGTTGAAAGGAGGAGGAGGGGGAGAGCAGACCGACGCCCCTTTGTCGCGATAGTAGCTCTTGATGGCGACACGGGTGCCGCTCACACGATGCGTCGCGCGCTGCACACGGCCAAAGGTGCCTTTGCCAATCACTTTGCCGAGGACGTACCACGCAATGGCGCTGCTGGCTGTGGGGACGCGTGTGAGGTGGTCGGAGGATGTGGACGACAACGACATCTCCGTCAGCATTGCGTGGCGGATCGATTCGGTCTCGTCTGCTAGTTGGTGATGGACGTGATGTTCGAGTATGGAAAGTTGGGCAGTAAGGACTGTCTGCGCCATGCGTTCCTGGTCGAAGGACAGCGACGTTAAAAGCGACTGATAAGAAGAGGAGGCAATCCGACTCGAGCGGGCGTCGGTTCTGTGCTGGTACACTTGTTCAAGCGATCGCGCGTGGTGTCGTGGAGGTTCCATTTGTGTAGGCTCCTCAGTGAGACTGTTGTGACGCCGACGGTCGTGGGCGTTTTCCAGTGCGTCCTGCAATCGTGTCGGCTTCATCACATAGGGTGGTGGTACATCTTCTGCCGTCGTGTGAAGGGGGACGCTCTGTGCACTGCGTCGCCGTGGTGTCCGGCGACTCATGCTGCTTTTTTCTCCTCTCTCTCCGTCAAGTCACCACGTCGTCGCCCTTCTACGCTCGTATATGTAGCCATGTCGAGCGGTTTAGCGAGGCAGCGTCGCTCGCTATTCTCATCCCACTGAACTGCCGTTCACACGTCGCAGAAAAACGGATATACAAACAACGGACGCAAAATGCTTTCTCTTTCTCTCAGACGCGCAAGCACCAAGACAAGATGGAGAGTGAGGCGCAGTCGTCTGCGGTGAGTGCCGTCAGCGACGTGCTCGGCGGCCACGGCCTCACCCGGTCGCGGAAGCCATCGATTCCGGCCAAGCAAGCCGCCCGGATCCCAACGCCTACCGCTCCCATCTTTCACTATTCCGCTGCCGCGATGGGACCGGCACCATTCATCTCCCCTCGCCAGCAGCAGCCTCCACAGCAGGTACCAATTGTGCCGGCGGGACGCAGTGGTATACGTCTCCACAGCCCACCGCGCCACACCGCCGTGACAATCGATACTACGCCACCACCCGTTTCTTCTTTTTCTTCTGCGTCGGCCAGTGGCGCGGCCGTGCCGCTACGGTTTCCGGCCTCGCCGCTGAGCGTCGACACATCGCCAGGTCCCTACCGCCATCCGCCATCAGCTACTAGCCATTCTTCGTTCGCTCCGACCGGACGACGCCGCACGCCATCCGGTGCAGCTGCCATCGCCCACGCAAGCGGTCCTGGAAGCCCACAACGAAAAGGCCGACTTCCATCCCCTTCACCACCACCACCTCTAAATGGCCCTGTGCTCTCGTCTTCGTTCGTGCGCCGCAAGCCACAGCAACGACCGCCCTCACTTACCTCCAACAAACGCAATTTTCCACCTGCATCCGATGCGCCACCTGTGTATTTCTTCCAGGACGCCGACAGCGATACGGCTAGTCAACTCCCACGCGACTGTCATCGCGATGGCGATTCCAATAGTGATCTTACCGACAGCTCGCACGGCAGCACGGCCGACGACTCGACCGACCGTGATGTATTAGGCGACAGCGTCCTCAAGCAAAACCACAAGGCGGAGACACCAGCGTCGTCTCCCAACCGCCAACGGACACGCAGTCGAAAAAATACGAGCCACCACCACAATTCCCCTCGCCACCAGGCCCTCGGCATTGAGAAACTGGGGGAACTATCACGCGACGAAGAAGCGTTCGACTTTGCAATCGTTTTCAAGCCGTCCAAAGTCGAAGAGCACCTCGAGATCATCCAGGCAAATGGCGAGCCCGCGCTTGCTCGCGTTGGCTCGCACGCCCAGTCGCTGGCCACGTCCGCCAATGGCATCGACGACCCCACGGCCCCATCTGTCGCAGCGCCAGCCAAAGCCCCCGACACGCCACGCGCGCAGCTGCGCCGTCACAAGTACGACCCCGCGCATGCCCGCGCTCAGCTCGTCCAGCGGATCACTCAGACGGGTCTCCAGGTCAAACGCCTCCGCTCGCTCGACGGCCGCCAGACCCTCCTCAAAGTCAAAGCCCCGCAGTCCCTTCTCGAGCTTGGGGCCGAGCGACTGCGGCTCCGCAAACCCCGCAAATTCGACCAGATCTGGATGGAATTTGCGTGCGAACTGCGCGAGACCTTTCGCGACTTTGACGCCACGCGCGACGGCGTGCAGTTTCTCGACAGTGAAAAGCAGAGCATTGTCCATGCGCTATTGACCAGTGACGCAAGCGCTGGGGGTGCTGGCCTCAACGAGTTTTGTCCCCTCACGGCCAAGCACGTGCTCAAGATGTTTCCGCTCCACAAACACGACGACCTGGTGACGCTGCGCCGCCACTGGGTCACGTACTGGCGCGGCGAAGCGTCGGGTCTCCAGACCGTCAAGCGACTAGGGACCCACGCGCTGCATCAGCCGGTCGATGCCATCGCGCAGTACTATGGCGAGCGCATTGCGTTCTACTTTGCATGGATCGAAATGTACACGCAGTGGCTCGTGGTCCCCAGTATCGCCGGCGTTCTCCTCTTCATCCTCCAAGTGCGAGCCAAGACACTGGATCACCCGCTGGCCTCGGTGTACGCGATCGGCATGGCGTTGTGGACCTCGGCGTTTCTGCTGGCGTGGAAACGGCGGGCCGCCGCGCTCGCTTACAAGTGGGGCACGCTCGGGTATGAAGAGGCCGAGCAGACCCGGCCGGCGTTCTACGGCGACCCGGCGTACTCGACCGCGACGACCAAAGTGTACCCCGCGTGGAAGCGGTACGTGACGTACGCCGCGACCGTGCCGCTCGTGCTCGCGAGCATTGCGCTCGTGTTGGTGCTGACGTTTTACGCCTTTGTAACCCGCGACCGCCACGAGGCCCGGAGCATCGCAGTCAAGACCCAGGCCACGCACGTCGCCAAAGACATTGCGCGCGACCTCGAGCACGGCCTAACGCTCGCCAATCTCAAGCGGCTCACGGCATTGGGCATGGACTGGGACTTTTGGTTTTACTTTTTGATCACACCAATTCTCTATGGGCTATTGATCCCCGTGCTCGACTATGCGTTCACCAAGCTCGCGCGGCGTATGACACACTGGGAAAACCATCAGACCGAGAGTCACTATCAAAGCCACTTGATCCTCAAAGTGTTTTCGTTTCGGTTCGTGCACGTGTTTGCGTCGCTCTATTACTACGCGTTCAACTCCGCTGCGACCGCGAAAGGCGGCAGTGGCGGCAGTTTATTGCGGCTTGCGGTGCAGCTTGCGAGCTTCATGGTCTCGGACCAGCTCTGGCGCAACGTCATGCAAACCCTCTATCCGTTTGTCATGCGGCGCGTCCAGATGCAGCGCAAAAAGGCCGCGACGAATGCCCAGTTCCACGCGTCCACAGTCTTTAACAGCATCAACCTCTCCCCACGAGGAGGGCGAGGAATCCACCCTCCCCATCCGCTGACCAGCAATGCGCTGATCCACGAGCAGTGCGTACGTCTCGAGCAAGCGTCCGACCATGCGTGGGAAGAAGCTGAGCTTGAGCCGTACGATACGTTTGAAGACTACACCGAGATGCTGATCCAGTTTGGCTACGTGACATTTTTCTCGCTGGCGTTTCCGCTTGCACCATTGCTGGCATTGGTGAACAATGTGATGGAGATTCGCATGGACGCGTTCAAACTGTGCCACGCCAAGCAGCGGCCGCTAGCCCAAAAGGCCAGTGGCATTGGCGTCTGGTCCTATGTGCTGCAGCTCATGAGCGTGCTGGCCGTTCTGACCAATTGTCTGCACATTGCCTTCACGACGACTTTGTTAGAACGGTTGTTTCCCCAGGTCAGCGCCACGCACAAAGTGTGGATTGTCTTTGGCCTCGAGCACGCGATCCTCGCGCTCAAAGTGTGGATGATGGTCATTGTACCGTCGACGCCGAGTGCGGTCAAAACGCAAGTGCGCAAGGAACGCGAGCACGCCAAGATGGAGAGCGCACGGGCCATGGCCGCCAAGATCCAGAGCCAGCAGCTTCAGCTAGAGCAGCAGCTGGAGCTTCAGCAGCAGCTCGCTGTCGAGCAGAAGGAGACTGAAAAGGAGGACACGCTGGACCATAGTAGTAGTGGGGTCCGACGACGATGCAGTCGAGGACCCAGCGGCAGCATGAGCATCAGTGACGGACTACGTGCGGCCCAGGCCGTGCTGGAGGACGCCTGAGACCACACACGAAACCGATACAGGGACGAAAGAGAGGGACTTGTGTGTGGGGAATAAATACTAGTGTGGGGCGTCTGGATTTACACTCTTTACCATCCCCGTCGTGGTGGGTAATCTTGTGTCTCTATGATGTAGGAGGGGTAGCGTCTAAATGGCGGTGCCGTGAGAGAACAGTCACCGCCCGCCGCAGAGCGGACAAATGTACTTTTCGCTCGAGTCGGCGAGCGTCGCGAGCGCTGCGGTCGTGAGCGACGTGTCGCATGCCGCGTGGACCCACATTTCGCACGAGTCGCAGCACACAAACGGACTCGCGTCGTCTTCTTCGTAGGTCATGTTGCACACAGGACAGTACTGCCCCAGTGCCCGCAGTTCGCGTTCGCGCGCCGATTCTTTCTTGGTCGGACGTCCCCGTTTGCGAGTGGTCGTAGTCGTGGTCGTCGCCGACGGTGTCGATGGGACAGCGGAAGCTGGTAAGACAGCGGCCGCTGCTGCTGTAGAGGAGGAGGAAGCCGTTCGTCCGCGTCGTGTCGAGTGGGTAGGCGTCACCGTGAGTGGGACCGCCACCGCCACCGCCACCGCAGTGACGGACCGGTCGGTCGCATCCATGTTCTTGCGTTTTTTAGATGGTTGTGCGGCCTTGGGGGTGGCCGCAGCGCGCTTGTGCGACGTGCGTTTCGACGTGGTCGTCTCAACCGGATTCGTTCTGACTGGCGTCATCGTAGAAGGCACTTCATCTTGTTCACTGTGTGGATCCTCCACCGCTGGGGTGTCGGTGCGATCGGCGTACACAAATCCGTCCATGTGACGCTGTGGTGGTGATGGTAGGATTACGCTACTAGCGGCACCATCGTCGTCCGAATCCGAATCGTCCCAGTCGTCTGCCGCCGAGGCCTTTTTCTTCTTTTTCTTTTTCTTTTTGCTCTTCTTGTCTTTCTTGCTCTTCTTGTCGCGTTTCTCTCGCTTGTCGTCCGCTGCTTCGCTCGTGAGTATTGTATCAGCACTACTGACAGCGGCTGAAAGTGCTGTTGCGGTGGTCGCGAGACTGCTCATGGAATTTCGTCGCGTCATCTTGGTCGATCGATACGATGATACCGGCGTCGTCTCCTCTTCCTCCTGTACACGCCCAGCATCGACGGCCGGTCCATCCTCGGCCGTGACGTCCGCCATCTCATGGTCTGGCTGATTCTGCTGACTCTGCTGGTTTTGTATTTGCTGCAGCTTGCGGATCTTTTTCTGCATTTGCTGCTGCTGTTTCTTGAGCGCCCTGGCTTCGACGGCTGCGCGCGCCGCTTCTTCTTTACTACGACGCGCTTTCTCTGCGGCTTTGCGTTCAAAGAGATCGCGGCGCTGGGTCTTGAGATAGCACACTAGACACACATCTTCTTCTTCTTCCACCACGGGTGCTGCTGCTGGTTCCATTGCTGGTACGGCTAGCGTTGCACGCGGCCGCTTGCGCCAGAGCGTGCTCGACTGCGTATGGCACTCGCTGCAGACACGCGCGGTCACTGGCGTCTCGTCGACGACGCCAACCATGCCCACAGGCTTTTTCTTGCCCGTGCTCGTGCGATTGCTGGCTGCTCCGCCCTGGTAAAAGTGCGCATAGGCACTGGCGCCACCTCTCGAGGTCTTGGTATTCGCTTTCGCCATGAATTCCTTGGGAGGCCACATGCGCTCGCGCACAAAATCGACGCCGACCAGCGACTGGATCAACTCATCGTGGTGGTGGTCGCCCAACATGGCATCGGTCGGTTTGTCACTCCCATGCAGTCGCTGGTGCTCGTGATACTTGCGCAGCAACAGCGTCTGGCGGCGCGGACCAATATAGGGGGCGGCGACCCACACGGGCGGGGCACACGGCACAGTCACGGCCGGCACAAATTCGTCGGGCGTCGCAAACGCCCACCGCGCATTGCGCTCGGCAAAGCATTGGCGCCGCAGCATCTCGAGCTCCGTGTCCATGCGTAGCGTCATTTCTGATACGGCGTGGCTTGTGTCTTGTCGGTCATCGTCCTTTCGGAGGAGTTGGTTGGTCGTGGCATAATGCTGCACGAGCGTCGCACGCACGTCGGCGCGTAGAGTTGCATCGCCAAAGAGTTCGACGGCGCCGTCGCGCGGTACGTCGTGGACGGCACATGCCAGTGTTGGGATTCGCGCAGTCGTATGGTCCTCGTCGCAGCTTATCGCGTGCGACGGCAGCACCGGCAGGCCGTCAAAACTGCTCTGCATGACCACGACGCTCGATGTTGTCGCCGGCAATGGCGCCGCTGCTTTGGGAGTCATGGACATCGCTCGGGCAGACCCAGAAGCAGAAGTAGAATGCAACGCCGCCGACGCGGCTGCGGCTTTGGCTTTGGAGGCTGCAGCATTCACACTGGCGTTCATCATGGCGGACGCCAGTGCAGCCTGCTGCTTGGCGCCAAAGACGCTGCGCATGGCGGCCGAGACCGAGGCAGCGCGCGAGGCCGCGATGGCCGCGGCGGCGGCCGCGACCTGTTGCGGCGTGGTCGCGGCCGGCGCCGGCTTGAGCGTGGGCGGCTGCGAAGCTGAAGCTGAAGCCGAAGCCGAAGCCGAAGCCGAAGCCGAAGAAGCCGACTGACTGGCCCCGTTCATTTCCATGCCAGCAGCTCCGAGTCGTCCGGTCGGTCCGGTCGGCGTCCCGTGTCTCGAAGGTGGTTGGCGAAAGGGGGGGAAGGAAGGCTGGGGCGAAGGGGGGTCGAGGTACTGTACGAGACAAAATAATATTGAGAGTCGTTATGTTACGTACCCAATTTGTGCGAACGTGATACAAACGCGATACGAACCGATACGAACCGATATGGGTGGAGTTTGGCACCGAATGAGGGGGCTAGATTCGTGGAAACGGGCGAACAGTTCCACCTAGAAAACGCAAGCACAAGCGAGAGAGAGAATATGGCGGACGCTACGACCGAGACCCCGCGCCAGGAAGAGGACACGCGCAAAGTAAACCTCGTGTCCATGGACGGCGACAGCTTTGAGGTCTCGCGCAGTGTCGCCGCCATGTCGGAGCTTGTCAAAACGCTCATCTCTGGTGCGTCTTTTAGGTCCATTGCCACGAGCTACCCAACGACTCACAGTAGGTGGATGGTTTTGTAGACGAGCAGGACGACGATGAAGTGCAAGAAATCCCATTGCCGAACGTCAAGAGCACGGTGTTGTCCAAGGTCATCGAGTTCTGCAGCCACCACCATAACAACCCCATGCGCGAGATCGAGAAGGTTTGTCTTCAATCAGCTTTGTTCTTTTTTCTCGATGGGCTCCGACTGATCCTCTATCGTTCGTTATGTGCAGCCGCTGAAGAGCGCCGACATGCACGACGTGGTGTCGGACTGGGACGCCAGTTTTGTGGACGTGGAGCAGGATCTGCTGTTTGAGCTCATTCTCGCGGCCAATTACATGGACATTAAGAGCCTGCTCGACTTGGCGTGCGCCAAGGTCGCAAGCATGATCAAGGGCAAGACCCCGCAAGAGATCCGCGAGACATTCAACATTGTCAACGACTTCACACCCGAAGAGGAGAGCCAGATCCGCGAAGAGAACAAGTGGTGTGAGGAGGCATAGGCGACCCAGCGTTGAGGGGAGTGAACGCAGCGAATGAACTCTCTTTTCCACATGAGACCAGAGAAACAAGATAATGAATGATAGTATGCGAACAACGACTCGTTGACACTTTCTATAGCTATGTCTCGCCGCACAGCAACAGCATTTTTGTTGTGTCGGGAGGGTATGTATGTTACACTCTTTCATCAGCACCCCATGCTGGTGTCGTCATTTTCTCATTACGGCTCTAACAACCTCGCTCTTTCCTAGTAGCTCTGTAGTAAGTGTTCTACTCGCAAAGATCCGACAACTACGGACTGCATTATGGATTGGGGTATGTTTCACCGTATATTACGCATCTTCCACGGAGCAATGGAGAAAGGTGCAAACTCAACCGGATGGGCCGCTGGTATAAACGGTCGCTATGGCAATCGCATGTAAGACCTGGACGCATGGGAAAGCAAGTCCGAGTCCGTCGCAAATTGGATTGCAGGATACTTATAGACACTACTCACGTTCTTTGTCGCCACTGACAAAGAGTCTACTTCAGCTAGGAGCGAAACGCAAAATGACTTGGTTTTCATCATCCGCCACTCGTCAGCATTGGATGGGTGGTCCCCAGTCAAGCGCCAAACTGTCCCCTGTTTTCATGTGGACCACACTATTTCCAATGGGGAAACATGTCGAACACCATTCTGCAACTGCAACATGATCAAGTACGTATTCGGTTGTGTGCTTCTTTTCGGTCTTCGCTCTGCCTATTGAAACGGTATGCAATGGCCCTACTAGTCTTGTTCGTGAGAGTCGTGGGCTGCAGTGATTTATCTCATGCCAAAGCCACTGGTAGAACCAAAGCCACCGCCAGTGTTCGCCCCACCACCGCCAAAGCCACCAGCCCCCGTTCCAAACCCGCCAGCGTTCCCGCCGCCAAACCCCGTGGCGGCACCTTGTTGGCCGCCACCAAAGCTGCCAAAGGACGCGGGTTGTGAGCTGAACGCGCTAAAGCCGCCGCCGGCAGGCGCGGCGCTGGGGGCACTGGTGGCACCAAAGTGAGAACCAAATGCCGGAGCACCGCCGCCACCGCCCAGACCGGACGAGGCACCAAACGCGGGCGCCGACGTGCCGCCCAATGCTGATGTGGCCCCAAATGCTGGCGGTCCGGACGCTGATCCCAGTACCGAAGGAGCGCCAAACGCCGAGCCACCGCCAAACGCCGACGCAGGGCTGCCACCAACGCTTCCAAACCCACCCGTCGCGACCGGTGGCGCACCCGTTTTCAAGTACTTTTGTTCGAGCATCTGAAACAGCTTGGCTTCGTTGCCCTTGTATTTTTCGAGCGTCGCGTCGACTGTGTTGAGTTTCTCTGGATTGTGCTGCTGGTAAAACTTGATCAGTTTGTCGCGGTAGTCGACGCCACCGCCACCAAACGCTCCACTCGCACCAGTATTCGTTGCGCCAAAGCTTCCAAAGCCATTACCGCCACCCCCAACGGCGGCTGGGGCGCCAAACGACGCGGAGCGGAACGCGTTCGTGTCTTGCGGAGCCGTCACGAACGAGGCCGGACTCGGTGCCGCAGCTGGCTTGCTTGCGCCAAACCCTATGGTCGACGTCGCGCCAAATGCAGACGTCGTCTGCTGCTGTGCGCCACCGCCAAGTGAGATCGAAGGAAACGCGCCAGTGTTTCCAAACGGACTCGCGGCCGGCGATTTCGGTGCAAACCCAGTCGTCGATCCAAAACCAATCGTTGTGGTCGCGCTTCCTGCATCGCTCACCTTGTACTTGATCGCCAGATTCTGAAACAGTTTCTCTTCGTTTCCTTTGTACTTGAGAAGCGTCGCGTCGACGTCGCTAAGTTTCGAAGGATTGTGCTTTGTGTAGAAATCAATTAGTCGCTGCTTGTAATTCAACGTGGCCGGAGCGCCAAACGCTGCAGGAGCCGGACTCGATGTTCCAAAAGATGAGAAACCCCCCGAGGTCACTGGGGCAGGCTTTGGCGACGACACGGCACCTCCGAGACTGAAAGCACTCTTGCCAAAAGGACTTGCTGGGGTCGAAGTAGCGGTGGGCGTCGAGACTCTCCCAAAAGGGTTTACGGCAGGGGTGGGTCCCGATGGAGACTTGAACGAGAAGTTAGTTATTTTGTTGGCAGCGTCACCTGTCGCACTCGGTGCAGAAAACATCGAAGCCGTCGCCGACGTCGATGGCTTTGACGGAACGAGTCCTCCTTGAAGAAACTTTTGGACGTCATCATCCGTCGAGCCTGGAATGTACTTCATAAACAGCCGTCGAAACATTTCTTGCTCCTTGCCCTTGAAATCTTGGATCGTCTTCTCCGCTTGCGCCACTCGGGCCGGGTTGTGGGCTTCGTAAAACTTGACGAGCCGTTCGGTGTAATCTGGACCCGCAGACTTCGCGTTCTGATCAAAACTGTTGCGTGTCGCGTCATCCGGCAAGTTAAATGAAACGCTCGGCTTGGCCTTTGGCGTGGGAAACGAAGACTCACTAAAACTCGACCTTGCCATCTCCGGAGCATCAAACGAAAGTGTTTTTCTCGCCGTCCCAGGAGATTTGTCCGACTCTCTCGAGAAGCCATGGGAACGTTTCGCCGGAGGCTCATTCGACTTTGACGCTTCATTTCCTTGAGAGGTCGCATCGCTCTCGCCACTAAACGAAGGAATACTTGGATGCTGCTGCGCGACGCGAACTGGCGGCTTAGATTCTTTTTTTTGCGGCGCAGAAATGAACGTCTTTGCCACTTTCGGGGCTGCCTTGTCTTCCGCGAGCGCGAAGAGTTTCGATCCGGACTTGACTGGCGTGTCTTTGAACGATATTGCAGCTGACGAAGATTTAAACGGGCTGGCAGGCGATGCAACAGTTACTTGAGTGCGTGGCATTAAGCGACTAAATGCCTTTTCTCGAGGTGACGTGGGCGTGCCCGGCGGCAACTGCTTTCGCCGCGGCGTTGAAAACACGTCACGAGGGGTCACGACATTGTTGCAGAGCGTCAGAAAATTGCGACGCACGTTGCGGCTGCGAGTATCGGCTTGCGTGATCATCTGAACCATGTCGTCCTTGCTCTTCGCAACAGAGCGCGGTGCGATCACCAACCCGCGTACACCTTGATGCACATTGCGATCCGCCATACTGAGCACCTCCAACTGCTGCGCAAGCTGAGACACTCGGTTGTACTGGATCTTGGAGCTATCATACGTCTGCTTCAAAGCACGGAAAAGGTGCGCCGTCGACATGGCGCTACTGCCAGCGCTGACATTGCCAAATGCTCCCGCTGAGGTGTAATTCGTCGTGGACGCGATGTGCCTGTCCAAGTCATCGCAAGCCTGTTCAACAGCTGTCAACTTGTCTTGGACGGTCTTACGCGTATCTTCCGATCGCTGGTCCAATGGTTGCTCTTCCAACAAACGCTTAAGCTTTTCGTTCTTGAAGCTGGCCAATATCTCCCGCCCGTATTCCAACTGTTCGTGCACGTCACCATCGCTTCCAATCACAAACAGAACATCCTTTTCGATCTGATCCCGCACGTCGTCCAGCTTGTTCACTTCGTCCCATAGGCTCGAGACTTTCTTTTGTAGATCATCCATTTGTCGAACGAATTGAACTTGGAACACTTTCTCGGACGAGCAGACATTTTGGGTCGAGTGGTTAACCCGCCGGAATGCTCTGTCAAAGTCGATGATCAGTTTCCACAACTGCGCTTCGAGTAGCGAGCTCGCCGTGGCTCGAGTCGGTCCTTCACCAGCGTCGAACGCCTTTGCTTTTGGAAAAGAAATCGACCCAGCCGCTTTACTGGGGTATGCAACCTGCTCTTCTACAACTAGGCTTGGCCGTTGCGGAGCTAAGCCTGATTTTGTGGCAGCAGGCGCCAAGTATGTAGGTCTAGCTGGAGCACCAAAGGACGATGAGGTTGGTGCCGCGGCAGGAGTGCCAAACGCCGCGCCGCCCTTCGGTGATTCTGCTGTGCTGCTTGATTTCGGCACACTGGAGCCAAACAAGCCTGACGTCGCACCGAACCCTGAAGAAGGCGCTGTTGGTGCTTTCGTCCCGCCAAAGGAGAAACCGGCGTTGGTTTTGGGCACCATTCCAAACGGCGAGGGTGCTGTCTTTGCACTGGCATCCGGAGCGGCCGCTGAAAATGAAAACACGCTGGTTGGCTTCGCTAGCTTAGTTTCGGATGCAGGACTCTCAGTGTTTTTTGTCGAGTCGAATAAACTGCTGCCCATACCGCCAAATGAGAAAGCTGACGCAGCTGGGGCCTTCGGGGCTGAAGAAGATCCAGGCATCGTAAATGCTGGTGGCGCGGATTTCTTCACCGTATCTGGAGGATAAGCACCAGGCGCGGGTGGAGGCGGAGCCTTCTTCGACGTATCTGGAGGATAGGCACCCGGTGCCCGAGGCGGAGGAGCCTTCTTTGATGTATCTGGAGGGTATGCACCAGGGGCTGGCGGTGGCGGAGCCTTCTTCGACGTATCTGGAGGATAGG
>JAADVD010000391.1:0-27396 GCA_023334535.1 Pythium vanterpoolii
CAATGTTCACGCGCGATCAGCAAAGGGTCTTGAGAAATAATGATAGACAGGTTGATGTTTTTTGCGACATGTGATCGCCTGGACTCATTATCGACGTCGGTGAATAATCGAACGGCGACCTCGGTTTGGTCTCGTGACTAGTATTGACTAATCAAGCGCCATACAATTCGATTTTTCACATAGTCGAGCATCCGACACTTTCATCCAATTCCTTCGAGGGCTCGAGACGCCTCAGCCAGTTTCCAACTCACCTCTTCTTACCACAAGATACAGCAGATCAATTCTACAGTACCATGCAACAAGGCCGTGTGCTCGTCGCGTTTGACTTTGACCAGTCGCTCGTGGACGAAGACAGCGACGTCTTTGTGCTCCAATCGCTGTGCCCCGAGCTGTTTGCCGAGACCGTTGCCGACTACCTCGCACCCCCCGAAGAAGGTTACTCCAAGTTGAGTGACGATGTGTTTGGCGTCCTCCACGAGCGCATGCCGGCGCTCACACGTGAGCAGCTTCTTAATGTCGCAGCGAGTGTGCCGGTGATGGCGGCGGTGCTAGAGGCCGTGAAACTTGCCGTCAAAGTCTACGACGCCCGTGTTGTGATCGTGAGCGACGCCAACGTCTTTTTTATCCGAGCGCTCCTTGCACACCATGGACTGGAAGATTACATCACTGAGATCTATGCGAACGGTGCCCACTGGGATGACGCGACCAGCGCGCGTTTGCGCGTCACGCCGCAACATGCAATCGATATTGAGCCCCACGGGTGCCCATGCTGTGCTCGCAATCTCTGCAAAGGTAAGGCAGTCTGCACAGGATGCCCTATGGAGGGAATGGGTATCTAACGGGTATTGTGGCAGGTTTCGTCATGAATGAGATTCGCAAGAAACACGCGTTTGAGAAAGTGCTTTACGTCGGCGATGGCAACAACGACTATTGCCCTGCAACGCGGCTCACAAGGTACGCACGCATTGCCTAAATTATCGCTAAAAGCATCACGGCATCTGATACTTTTGACATCGGTTTTTTGTCTCAGACGGGACACTGTGTTTGCCCGGGCCGCATCGACGAGCGGCCGGTCGTTTGATCTGCTCGAAAAACTCCTCGCAGCTCCAGAGACCGTTGCCGCACGCGTCGTTCCGTGGGCTACAGGCGACGAATTGCTCGAGCATCTCAAACAAACGCTGAAGGAATAGATATGCGGCCCTTTTTATGTGCAATCAGACGTCCGAAAGGTTCACGTTGAAGCATTAACCTGAGCTGTATCTGAGTCTTTACCTTACAACACAGTCTCTAGGAGAAGAGGAACTCGTCGTGCTCAAGTACCCAGTCGGGGATCTGGACCGGTGCTCTCGAGTGAACGCCTTTGACAGGGTTCGTGAGTGAATACAGGCGCGTGGTAAAGTCTAGTTTGTTGACATCGAACGCCGGCGACTCGACCGCGACACTGAGTGGAACCCACTCGACTTCTTCGTCGCGTGTGTAGCCCGGCATTGTAAGGTAGTACGGCCCGACAACCGCCTCGGCAACGCTGCCTGGCTTGATGCGTTGCTTGCCACACAGTCCAAGCCGGACCAAGACGCCGACCAGCACGCGCCCGAGTGTCTCGTTCTGGAGGACCCAGTGGTACCCAAAGAGATATCCGATCCAGAGCAGCACGAGAAAAAGCTGGTTGTGGAGATCCGCGAGGACCCCAAACTCGAGTCGCAAGTGGTTGATCCCCGTGATCGTCACAGACGCAATAAACGTTGGGAGCACGCCAAAGAAAACGATGGGCGAGAGGAAAGGCAGCACATACCGCGTCGCCCCACGCAAGATCAGGTGCTGGCATGTGAGGCTGTAGAAGTTGTAGCTGATCGAAATCACACGGACGACGCCAATGAACGAGCCCAGGAAGTCGACAAAATCGCCGGGTTTGCACTTGTAGTACGGCGAGTCGTCGGGTTTCAATTGAAAGCCAGGGGTCCACAGATCGACGCCGTCGATCCACCACGTGCAGTTGCTATCGGCGGCACCAATGTACCACGTGACCAAATTCAGCCAGAGAATTACTTTCGACAGTTGAATATTGCGGCCGTGGGCCACGGTCGACAAATTGATGGTGAACGACGAGTCGAGCAGCTGCGTGAACGCTATGCTGTCGCACGCCGCTTTGGTTTGGACGCGCTGGAGCATGCGCATCAGGCGCTTCATGTTCTGGACGACCCAGACCGAAAAGACCGTGCACCCGACCAGCGACACGAGCGCGTAGACATTGACCAGCACTTTTTCCGTGCCGCGGCTAAAGGTCGTCGTGATGATCGTGTTGGGACCGTTCTTGATCAAATCGAAAAATACGTTGGGGTACGGCTCGTCACCTTCTTGGGGGATGCGGCCGCCGAGCACACACGCGACAATTGCCGCGGGCTCAGCAATGTTCTTGAACTGGGTATACTCAAACGTCGATCCGTTCGGGCGCACCACGGGCTCGAGGATCTTAATCGACAGCGTATCGATACCCGTGCCTTCGCCAAAACACCGCCAGTCGACAAAGCCTTGACGATTGAGAATGCTCTGCGAGACCTCGCGCTCGCGGCACGCACCGGCGCGGTTAAAAGTCGCGAGCCAGCCGGCTGCGTGGGCCATTTTGCACGCGTCCATGCAGCCGTCACGTGTGATGCAGATTGTCGACATGCGCGACGCGACCGTGGCGATCTGGGCTGCGTCTGTGACCCCATTGTCGTGGACCACGCGCGGCACAAAGTACTCTCCGCCGTACCCCGTCAGTACACTTGTCTCCGGCTCAGAATTCAGATAGACCGGAGCAGGGTACCGCATGCGCCGCGTCGCGGCCGCGAGGTTCCAGTTTTGGCAAATGCCAATGGTGTCGGCCGGTTCAATCGCATAGCGCTCGACAAAGCGACCCGAGTCGGCTTGGTTCTTGATGTGCATGCCGAGAAACATGTAGGGAGCGTAGTAGGAAAAGTCCACGACGCCATCGCGAAAGTCTTTGGGCGAGAGACCAACTACCCACCAGAGTCGCTCTCGCCCCAGCACCAGCGCATTTAAATCGGGCTCGGTCGGCTGCGTGCGCTCAGGCAATGAGCCCGACATTTTGCTGTACCGCACGCCCGACGGCTTGCCCGAGAGATCCTTGAACCCCGCGTAGTATCGGAATTCCTCGTACAAGCCTTTCTTGCCTCCAAACCCCGTGGGGTCCAAGCTATAATTCTTGGCCAGTTCTTGGGTCAATTGCTGCAACGCATCGTCGCGGCCGAGCTGGGCCACGAGAACTTTGCGTCGCGCGAGGCACGCATCGAGGTCGGGGAACACGGTGTTTTGATAGATCTGGGCGCCTTCTTGGATGTACGTATTGTTCGGATCGTACGGCGACTTCCACTCGTAGTTCATGAGCGTCAACACATTGATGCCTTTGAGGCACATGACGGCCTCCGATACTTCGTTCACGCGGCAGTGTTTCTGCTCGAGGAAGTTGTTGCCGGCGTAGTACCCATTGCTCGTACAGTACGAATCCATCGTGACTTTGATCTTGTCGGCTTTGGAGACCAGACTTGTGCGGCAAAAGAGACCGACATAAGGATCTTGCTGGAAGTCATCCAGGTACCGCGCCCAGTGCTCGGCCCGATTGAACATGACAAAGTCCAAGTACATGTTAATAAACCGGATCGATTTGCCGGTGGGGGCCGTGTACGTGATGCCCGACTTGTCGTACAACGCGCGGGCGTAATCGTAGTCGACTTCCATGGTCCAGTTGAGGTTGTGGCTAAACACCAAATCGTCGCCTGGCAAGCCGTAGAAGCTGAGGACATAGGATTTAATTGGCGAGGCAATGTTCCACACAAGACTCGCGATGCACGAGAGGAATTTCGCCCAAAACTCGAGTCGTCGCCGCGACGACCGTGCCCCCAGTGCGGCGCTAACGTCTTTCCTACCCACGCGCGATCGACTTCCGACTTTGCCATCAATTTTCTTGGGCCAGAGTTTCTCACCACTGACGTCGTCGGTCGCGTTGGTGTCGTCCCCGAGGTTTGAAAACGGCTGGCCGTTTTCGCCCGGAGCGATCTTGCCGCCGACACTAGGCGGAGGCATGATTAGTAGTGAGATCTAAGAGAGAGCTTGAGAGAAAGACCGCGAGCACAGCGTTGTCTGTGAGTTCGTGTGCGCTCGCCAACGAGGAAGAGCAAATGGTAAAGGTGAGACAAGAGGCATGCCGTGGCGAGCACGGCGTCTTGCTACTTTTAGCATTTTCAAGCTGTCCCAATCTCAGGTTCCGCAACGGGCACCGCTGTTTTTCTGGTGAGCAGACCGCGAGTCTATTATCTGTTCGTCCGTTCGTGAGACCTGTTTAGCGCAACCCCACCCAAAAACGAAACGACCATTGGTGCTCCCACCGTTTCGACAAGATAAAAGGGCTCCCAGGGCTTCCAGGGCTCCACCCCAGAGCATTCGTTGAAGATAGAACGCTACAGACCATTATCTGTGGTTGTTCAGGCTATCAATTTACACAGCAGTTTTTGCGTGTCCCAGTATAAATTGCTCGTAGTATGAATGATGTGTTCAATTGAATATATCGGTTTACATATTTTATCAATTAACAACTGTCCAGAGAATTGGCGACTACCACACCTGAAATGGGCGACCATCCCTTCCAACTTGATCAGCACTGCCCGCTGTGCCGTATCTCCGTTCCGCTTGATGTATGAAGGAACTGTTCCCCAGGACGTCTGGGAGAACGTATATCGGTCTGTCGCCACGAACGTTTAGCTCGTCTTGGAACGTTTAGCACGTCTTGGCTATGGAAGTGTGTTCAACAAAAGAAAAACTCGTCGTCGTCGAGGACCCACTGCGGAATGCTTGCGGGCGGCTTGGTCGGATTGTCTTTGACGCGGTTCTTGAACGAGTACTTGCGCAGCGGAAAGTTGAGGCGATCGATCTCAAACGTGGGCGACTCGAGCGCCACACTCAAGGGAATCCACTCGCTTGCTTGGTCGCGCACGAGGCTGGGGGTCGTGAGGTAGTACGGACCGATCAACGCTTCGGCCGTCGTACCTGGTTGGACGCGCTGCCTGCCGCACATGTTGCATTTGCACAAAACATAGACCAGCAAACCCCCAATGAGTTCGTTCTGCAGCATCCAGTGGTACACAAAGAGGTACATGATCCACATGAGTACGAGGAAGAGCTGGTTGTGGAGACTCGAGAGGGCCCCCAATTCCAACCGCAAATGGTTGATCCCAGTGATGATGGTCGAGGCGACAAACGTCGGGAAGACACCGAGCAAGAGGATCGGCGACAGAAAAGAGAGCGCGTACCGCGTCGCGCCGCGCAAGATCAGGTGCTGGCACGTGAGACTGTAGAAGTTATAGCTGATCGACAGGATCCGCACGACGCCAATGAACGAGCCGAGAAAGTCGGTGAAATTCCCCGGGAGGCAGGCGTAGTACGGCGAATCACTGGCTTGAAGTTTGAACCCCGGAGTCCACAGATCGACGCCGTCGACAAACCACGTACAGTGGCTATCGGCGGCGCCAATGTACCATGTCACTAAGTTCAGCCAAAGGATCACTTTCGAAAGCTGGATATTGCGGCCGTGGGCCACGGTCGAGAGGTTCACAGTAAACGCCGAGTCGAGCAGCTGCGCATGGCCGCGGGCGTCAGTCCAGCCTTTGGCGTGCACGCGCTGGAGCATGCGCACGAGGCGCTTGGTGTTTTGCAAGACCCACACGGAAAACACCACGCACCCGACCAGCGACACGAGCGCGTAGACATTGACCAGCACTTTTTCCGTGCCGCGGCCAAAGGTCGTCGTGATGATCGTGTTGGGACCGTTCTTGATTAAATCGAAAAATACGTTGGGGTACGGCTCGTCACCTTCTTGGGGGACGCGGCCGCCGAGCACACACGCGACGATCGCCGCGGGGTTGGCGACATGAAAGATCGTACTGTTGAGCGTCGTGGTGTTGTCGTCCCGTGTAATGGGCTCGGCAAATACCGTCACGAGGGCGTCATGACCTGTACCTTCGCCGAGGCACCGCAAATCGACAAAGCCTTGGCGATTCAGCACCGTCTGCGAGACCTGGCGCGACCGGCACGCACCGGCACGGTTAAAAGTCGCGAGCCAGCTCGCGGGACTCGGCGTCGCACACAAGTCATTGCAGCCGTCGCGGGCAATACACTGCGTCGTGATCCGCGAGTATAGCAGCGAGATCTGGTCAGGATTCGTGATCTGCTGGTCCTGCAGTGCGCGCGCACCAAAGAGTCCGCCGTACGCAGTCAGGACGCTCGAGATAGGCTGGCTTTCGAGGTAGACGGGCGTAGGGTACGTGCGGTTGGTTGTGCCGGCGTAGTTCCAGTTGTGGCAAATGCCAATGGTATCGGCGGCCTCCAGTTCGTACCGATCCACAAACCGACCCGAGTCGGATTTGATGTTCATTTGAATCCCTAGAAACATGTAGGGGGCGTAGAACGAAAACACCACGACGTTGTCGCGAAACTGCTGCGGCGTGATCCCTTCGAGCCACCAGAGCCGCTCGCGGCCGAGCACCAAGGCGTTCGTATCGGACTCGGTCGGCTGCGTGCGCTCGGGCAAGGAACCAGCCATTTTACTAAACCGCACGCCCGACGGTTTGCCCGAGAGGTCGGTAAAGCCTTGGTAGAAATGGTACGCTTCGTACAGCCCCTGCTTCCCACCATAGCCGACCGGGTCCAAGCTGAAATTCGTGGCCAGTTCCTGGGCGAGCTGCTGCAACGCCTCGTCGCGGCCGAGCTCAGTCACGAGGAGCTTGCGCCGCGCGAGGCAGTCGGTGAGGTTGGGGTAGACGGCGTCCTGGTACAGCTGGGCACCTTGCTGGACAAACGTATTGTTCGGATCGAAGGACGACGTCCACTCATAGTTGAGCAGCTCCAACGCTGTGATGCCTTTGAGGCACATGATCGCTTCTGAGACTTCGTTCACGCGACAGTGTTGCTGCTCGAGCAAACTGTTGCCGGCGTAGAACCCGCCGGTCGTGCAGTAGGCATACATCTCGTAGTAGATCGCCATACCTTTGGGGACCAGACTCGTGCGGCAAAAGCGGCCAACGTACGGGTCTTGCTGGTAGTCATCGAGGTAGTGGGCCCAGTTTGTGGCGCGGTTAAAAACTACGAAGTCCGTGTACATGTTGATAAACCGAATGGGCTGGTTCTCACGGGCCGTGTAGTTGATGCCAGCCTTGTCGTACAACGCACGGGCGTAAGCGTAGTCGATTTCCATGGTCCAATTGAGGTTGTGGCTAAACACCAAGTCATCGCCTGGCAGGCCGTAAAAGCTGAGGACATAGGATTTGATTGGCGAGGCGATGTTCCACAAAAGGCTCGAGATACAAGTCACGCATTTCATCCAGAATTCGAGCCGCCGCATCGGCGACCGCTGCTGGATCGACTGCCCAATCTCGTTGAGGCCGACGCGCCGACCGCTTGGCACGGTGGCGCGCTCGCTCTTGTATTTGTCGCCACTGTTCGAGCCGCCACCGGTAGAAGGTGGTGGGTTGTAGCTGCTCGTTTTCTTGGGCCACAAGGTTTGGTCGTCGGTCGCCAGCACATCGGCGTTCAACGCGACAGCGGTCGGGCCATTGCTCGGTGCGATCTTGCCGGCGCCAGGGCGGTCCATTCGGCTGCGGCTATACAAAGAGAACCGAAATGCGTCTTCTCCGGGCAATGAGTTTCGAGACAGCACGAAAAGTCAGATTCGTTTCACCGCCGCCAGCAAACACCGACACCATCATGGCAGCAGTTTCATGGGACGTTTCAACGTCTCCCCTGAAGGTCTCTCTAGCGTTTTGCCTGTGGGGCGGTTGCAATAGTCTCTCTTTAATTAACCCCAGCATTCGACACTTCAATCATAATTGGACACGCGGCTCTATAATGAAAGACTCAATTGATTACGACTAACCGTTCGTGTGCAGCCAACCCTCAGACTTGCCCCGAGACGGCCCCGTTCTTGGGTACGGCCGTGCCTTGGAGACTCTTGAGCCAGCACGTGCCACCGTCTTGGTCGGTCCACGTAAACACCTTGCAGCCAGCCTTGGCGCGGCAGAGTGGGCAGCAGCCAGCAGGCGTCGCACTTAGTGCATTGCCAATATCGTTGCCGTAATAATCAAAGCCATTCACGAGCGTACACGCTAGCGGAGGGGACGTGCCTCCTCCTCCTCCATTGTTATAGACGGCAGACTTGACGCCGCTCTTGCTGGTCGTTGCGCCTTTGCTGCTCTTGAGCCAGCACGTGCCGCCGTTGTAATCCGACCACGTGAATGCACCGCAGCCGTTACGTTGCCCGCAGAGGCCGCAGCAGCCGTCGACGCTCGCGCTCGGAACGCTACCCACGTCGTTGCCCGTGTAATCGACGTTCTGCTCGACAGCCGAGCACTGCGACGGCGGCGACGCGGCCACGACCGCTGACCTGGCGCCGGCGTTGCTGGTCGTCGTAGACTTACCACTCTTGAGCCAGCATGTGCCGCCGTTGTAATTGGTCCACGTGAACGCGGCACAGCCGGCGCGGGCACTGCAGATCGCACAGCAGCCTTCGGCAGTCGTACTGAGGGCACTCGCGAGGTCGTTGCCGACGTAGTCGACGCCATACTCGATCGTACAGGTCCCCGATGGAGGAGGCGTAGGAGGAGGCGTGGGCGGAGGCGTCACGCCGCTGGCAATATAGGTCTGAACTTGCTCGCCGACCTCACGGCCAATGTACATGATAAACCCGTAAGGGTTGACTGTCCCATCGCGCATGGCCGAACCATCACCAACATAAATATTGCTCGTGCCCACGACCCGGAGCTTGTCGTCGGCACACCGCTGGGCGTCGCCTCCATCACTCGACGCGTAGCACGAGCCGCCAAAGTGATGTGTAATCAGTCCTTTGCTGCTCGTGACCCAGTCACTGACGCTCTGGCCGTTCGCCGCCGAGAGGAAAGTCGCGCCGACACGCTGGAGCGCGTTCACGACTCGCGTCGCATAGCTCTGCATGGCCGCGAGGTCTCTGGCCGTGCCAAAGTACGCCGACGATTGCGTCAACGCGTTCCACTTGCCGTCGGCGCTGAACGCCGCAGCGTCGCGAGCTTCGGGGTTGTTGACATAGAGCGACGTCGTGAAGGCGTTGGGGTTTTGGTAGTACGACCCAAAGCCAGTAGTCAGCACGGTCGTCTGAAAGTCGTATGCGCGGTTGTTGACTGCGTAGGTCTCGTAGCCAATGAGCACGGGTCCGGCACTTGCCCACGCCCCCGACTGACCTTGGTTTACGAATTGATCGATCGCGGCTTGCGGGGCGTTCTTGTACTGAAACGATTGCATCTGCGGATGGGAAAACGACGCAAACACCACGTTGGTGTCAAAGAGGTGCTTGCCCACGTTGGCGTTGGTGACCCAGCCACCTGTCTTGACGCCGGGAAAGTCGTTGCGGGCGTTCAGCAGATTGAGCTGATCGGCGGGGCCAATGCCGCTTTGAATCAAGACCTTAGGGGTGCTCAAAGCCCCCGCTGCGAGGACCACAGCGCCGCGGGCAGTCAGTGGGACGCGGACGTTCCCATTGTACACCACGCCCGAGGCTTTGCCATTCGACTGCTGAATGTACGAGACCATGGCCGAGGTCACGAGCTGGACGTTGGGGCGCGACTTCATTTTGGACCAAAAGGTTTTGGCTGGGGCATCGCGCAAGCCGTTTTTGATGGCAAACGGCGCGTGCCCATAGCTCTGGCTCTTGGCGTTGCGGGCCGCAGCGTCATTGAGCGACGCTTTCTCAGAATACCCCAGCGTGGCGAGGGCACTGGCGACAATGCCGTACGCTTCTTGCGTGTAGCGTTTGCCGTCGGGCGACGGCGTGTCGGTCGCGCCGTGCGTCTGTTCGTTCTCGGTCATTAGTGCTGCGACCCGCGATGGGGCAGACGGCCATTTTGAATTGGTTACGTAGGCGTCCGATGGGCGGAAATAGAGCGCTGCGTTGATCGAGGAGCAGCCGCCTACGAGCTTGCCGAGCCACATGTAGGGGCCGTTGATCCAGTCGACGCGGTACTTGTCGTTGGCGGCATTGTAGATCGTACGGTCGTACTCGCCCGGGACGTCAAACTTGGTCCAACCCTTGGCGGTCGCGTAGCCTGGGCCGTCCGAGCCGCCAGTGGCTGCGAGCGATGGCAAGCCGGCCTCGAGGATGAGGACCGAGACCGAGGGATCGCGGGACAAGAACTCGGCGGCGACGAATCCACCGGGGCCGCTGCCGACGACTATGACGTCGTAGGCTTGCTGGGCAAGGACTAGAGAGGACGGTGAGCCGTGGAGATGGAGGAGCAGGAGAGGGAGGGCGGAGACTAGCGGAGTCCCTCGGAAGAGCCGCATGGCCGAGTGGATGGAGAAGAATCGATCTGGGTGGAGATTGGAGGATTGCAGAATGAGGACGAACTAACGGAGGAGGGGGTCGTTCAATGGGGAGGGGATCCGCACGTAGACGACTCCTCGTGAGCTGCCACAGAGTGAAGAGACGCGGCTAAGGTTTGAATACAGTACCCCGTTCTCCTCTCCGCTTTTGGATCCTTTGGGGGGTGGTTCGCAAGATGAAGAACAGAAAAACACTTGGCGGAGAACAGCTTAAACTCATTCCAGGTAGCGGAGAACACTTCAATTTTCTGTTCTGTGGACAGCAACGGAGTGAATCCGTCCACCTAACGTACGAGCAGCTGCGTAGTCCAGGAATGATGCTTGTTTCATAGATCAGTACTTTCTGTGACGATATTAGACCGGAATCGGTTCAGATTTGACGCTTCAACAAGGGCAACTTCAAGTTGGACCCAAAACTGTGAAGAACAGTTCTGCACGCAGGACTGCACAGACAAAAAGCGGAGGTGGTAAAAGTCGGTTCTGTACGGACGAAAAAACTATGTTTATTATTCGAGGAAATGACTTTTACAATTTCTGGGTGGCGTTTTCTGTTTGCGTCCGGGGAATATTGGGGTATCCAGTTCCATCCTGGAGAGTGTGTACTTTGTACTACGTCTTTCACAATCTTTTTATAAAAAATGATATTTAGAGGAGGGACGGTCATTTCTCCACTCGCTCTCTTCGTTTGTGCTCACTCACGGCTTCCACCTCCTCCATCACGCAGCCGTGACCACGTTCGTGGTGGCACCGCTCGTGGCCGACGAGGGGATCGAGTCGGGCTCCGATAGCAGTGAGGTCCGGGGGGACGACGCCCCGACCGAGGACGACGCAGGTGTACCATGTCGTGCTCTCGACGGTGTGGTCTCCACGCTGCCTGTGCCACTCAGTGCTCGGCGGGTTGCGCTCTGGGAATTGCGTCGCTCGCTCTCGTCTTCTTTTTCTTTCTCCTTTAATAGCTGACTCATTTTGTGCAGCTCGTCGCCGCGCCGCACGGCCTGGGCCACGTCTTCCTTGGCCCGTTTTTCCTTGAGCTTGGACTGAAACTGGAGTTGTTTCTGGCGGTCCACGGACTTGGCCGCATTCACTTCTTCGAGTTTGCGGCGTCGCTCTTGCTGGGCCTCTTTGTTGCGAACGTACGTCGCGCTCTGCTTGCCATAGTCTAAGTACCGCGGCTGGACATTGTCGTAGCGCGATTTGCGGTGAGCCATCGACAGCTGCAATGCGATTGGATCGGTCGAGTCGATCGAGGACGTAGACGACGCAAAGCTCAGGCGCTCCTTACGGTGACGGCCTTCCCAGTCGGCGTGGGCGTCGTCGCCATGAATATCCAATAACGTCCGGTTCACCGACAACCGGCGCGACGAAGGTTTGGCCGAAAGCGACGACCGGCGGTCGGCCGACGGTTTGGCTGAGAGCGACGACCGGCGGTCGGCCGACACCAACCCATTCTGCTGGCTCGCTTTGATCGTCGACCGTGACGGCGTCAAGGCACCCTGACTTTGGCCCTGATTGGATTTGCCGCCCATGGAATCCCGCGAGGACGTGCGACTACTGTCCGAGGCGTCACTGGGGCGGCGATGCAATGCCGGTGATGGCTTCATCATCTCTCTCACTTTGCTCTGAACATTGGCGTACTTGGCGCTCTTGCGCGTCGGCGTCTTGGGCTCACCTGGACTCGCTGGGGCTGTCATTGACAGTGATGCACCCATTGTTTTCTTGGGCTCGCGCTTGGCGGCGCTCGGGCTCTTGGTCGTGCGCGACGCGAGCGACGCGGCGGTCGGCGCAAACAGTTTCGAAGGCACATTTTCGGGCCGCTTGTAACGGTGCGCCCGGCGCAGCATGCGTGCCCGCGATGGACTTGTCTCAAGCGCGTGGCGGAGCTCGGCTTCGTCTTCGGGGGTCATGTGGAGTTCCCGGTCCAACAGCTCCATCAACATTTCACGGTCATCTTCGCCGTCGGTTGAAAATCGCTCGCCTACGACAATCATGTCTTCGGTCTCGATTGTGTGGTCCTCCTCCATGACAAACGACCGTTCGGTCGTGAGAATCGGACGCTTCTTGGTCTCTTGCTCGGGTGTGTTTAGGAGCTGTTGCTGTTTGGGCTCCTCTACTTTTTCCTCTTCCTGTGGCGGCGGCGGCGGAGGGGGAGGGGGAGAGTCTATCTCCGCCGTCTCTTCTTCTGGTCGTAGATAATCCTCCGCTCCATTTTGGTTCGACTCATCGTCAAACTCCAGCACGAGCTTCCGCACCACCGCTGGCACTGGGGTCGCTGCTTTCTGTTGGTTCTTCCCAACTGTCTCAATCGGGTCGTGGGGTCCCAGCACGGGACTGACATTGCTGGCAGCACTGGCAATGCGCTTGCGGTGGCTGCTGTACTCGGGACTGCGCTGCAGCAGCCGCGCTTCGGCCTCGGCGCGCTGCTTGGCCATGAGCGCGTCGTACTTTTCCTTCTCGGTCGTGACGTGGATGCTGCGCTCGTCGTCGCCGTCAAAGAAATGGCGGACCGTGCGGAACGGCAAAGCGTCCAGATTCTGTTCCTGTTTTTTCTCAAAGCGCGACACGAGGCTGCGCACGGGGGAGACGAGGGGATCGGTTTGTGGAGCACTCGAAGTAGTCGCAGCGGGCGGCGATAAGTCGACACACATGGTCACGCGCGGCGCAGAGATCGAGACGTCGGGAAGACGCTGGAGCTTGTCGTAGTCGCTACTGGAGTCGGGAAGGGTGGACGAAGCCATGGCTGAAAAGATAAACGCGTTTTGTTCTCGACGTCTTGGTTTTATTCTTTCTTGTTCCGCGTTCACTTCGGGGAACGGAACTCAGAAAAAATTCCGGAGAAAATGGACGTTGGCAACTGCGTTTTGCTTCAGGAGATGCTCGCTGACAACGGGGATGACCTTCCAACGGATCAAATAATCAACCCGATATTGGGGAGAACGGTTGACCACTGCGCGGCGCTGCCAAGTGGGGCCACACGCGTGGGAGAATACGCGCGTATCGACGATAAATGCGGGGTGACACCGACCGCGACGATGCGATGGTGCGACACCAGGGGTGTCGTATTCTTCACCTCTCGTGAGCAGCTTCAGCTGTTCGCGGATCAAAAACCCCACACGCCTACGCGTCCAGCATATCAGCCAGAGACCGAGTTACTGAACCTGGTATGGCTAGTTTTGCAATTTTTGAAGTAGAGGTTGGTCAAGGTGGTCGCAGTCATTCTTGATTATTTTATTCTAAGTTAGTACATAAAGTGAATGGTCTACTCATTTCACCAGGACGACTACTCGAAAGGCACTTGTTTAGTGCGGTATAGACCTACCCCTAGCATGCCATTTCCTAAAATTGAGCCAATTATTGTGCTTGGGTCGTCTCGAAAATGGATCCGGTCACTTCTTCCCGTGACTGACTACTCGACTTGGCCTATTTCTTTCGCTTCGTCTTGCGAATGAGGAGCAAGACGAAGAAAAATCCGTTCCGAGAGAGAGCCGTGTATGTACGTCTTCTGCGCAGGGTCACTTTTCTCCGGATAAAGAGAAAGAGAACATAAATTGTTCTCTTGTTTATTCTCGCTCCAAAAGTTCCGTTTTCCGCAAATGACACTGCCCCGATTTGCGTGTTAGAAAAAAGCAAAGCTTGCTACAAATATGACGTCACGCTAATGCACATTTTCCACTCCCTACTGCTCCCCTCAAAAGTCAAGTCCATCAAGGTCGTCCACGGCTTGGTCGGCTTCCTCCATAAAGTCGTTGATGAACAATCCTTCCCATCGAAGGACCACCGACGCAAAGATCTTGGCGAGCTCCTCCATCAACGCATTCATCTCTTGGCCCTTGCCTTCGTATCGCCCAATGCCGCGTACCATGCAGCCGTGGATCTCACGACCGTCGCTTGCGACCTCGACGGCATCTTCGAATATATAGCTACAATACACACCACGCCATCAGCAATCCCATTCGTCATCTCCCTCCTCCTCTGCAACGTACCCATTGCAATCGTCTTCATGGGAAAATTTCAACGTGTTGGCCGACCCGACGGAAATCGTGCCGACAATCCACCGCTCGCCGGCGCCAGAAAAGTGGTCGTCGCGCGAAATGAACTTGGCCGACAGCGACGACACAGCGCCGCGGCCTGGAAAATCCTTGACGGTCTGGACAATGTGGACGTTCGGACTTGGCCACTGCAATACTTCTTTCTCCTTGATTTCCGGAAACGTTTCGAGGTATTTGACATAGTCGACGTCGAAATTCCGGTCGGCGACATCGTGGGCCCGCATGCCGCGGAAAAACTTGTACGACCGCACGAAGTACTGCGGGTCGTGGGCCCAAAAGTCAAAGCTCCAGCCAAATGCATGGTGCTGAAACGCCGGCGCCATGCCCGAATCAAGGATCTGAAGGATCGCACGCTTGCAGCTCTCGGTCGTGCTCTGCATGTTCTGTATCCGCGCCGTATCCCAGATAATATCGTCCGTGCCCACCAGACTCGCATGGTCGGTCCAGCTCCCCGGCGAGCCAGCGACCGATGACGCGGACTTGGCGTTGTGCGAGGTCGACGACGACCCGACCGACATGGGCGACGACACAACCGAGGACGCATGGTGCGCGCGCATCGGGCTCTGCGCCGAGAGCGTCGACCGGAGCGTCTCGATTTCGCGCTGCGCCGCGTCCAGTTGGTGCCGCTGCCGACGCAGTTCTGACTCGTATGACTGCATCGTGTGCGAAATAAAGTCCTCGAGCTGAAACACTTTCATGCGGAGCTCTTCGGTCTCGCGCTGCCCATGTGCACGACCCAGCATTAATACCGCAGCAGAAAGATGAAATACTCTCGGGCAGAATAAACAACACATACCCGTTGGCGGTCCCGGCACCGTCGCGACGCCGCGCGCACTTGCTCGCGTCGCCGCTGGGCTTTGCGACGCTGAATGTCTTCTTCCGACAGCGGCTCGCTCTTGACCGGCAAGTCGTCGGTCGTGGACGACGGCGACGTTAGATTGCGATTCGCTGTTTTGCTTAGCTTGGGGTTGTCGTCCGAGTCATCATCCGAGACCTTGACCTCGGCCAGCCGCGACAGCGGCGTGAGCTCTCCGTCGCCGCGCAGCAGCGACGATGACAGCGTGACTTGGTCGAGCATGAGCCGCTTGCGCTCTAGCAGCTCGCGACCGAGCTTCGAGGCCTTGGCCATATCAAAGCCGCGCGACCCCATCGCTCGTTTCCCAGAAGTCGACTCGGCTGGTTCGTCCCGCGACGACCGCTTGCCCGTGACGCGCGCGGTTGGTCGCGCATCCGCTGAATCATATCCGTCTGGTGATGAGGCCGACGATACCACGGCGAAATCGTGGGCGTCCTCCATGTCGACATTGGGATTATCGAGCGAAAGCTTTGCCGCCGGGGCGTTGGATTCCATCTTGGAGAGCGCTGCCTCAACCCGCATACTGAAAGCTGAAAGCTGAAAGCTGAAAGCAGAGACCGAGCGTGGCGAATTGATTGTTTCTGGCGGAAAACGAAGGAAAAAAAACTGGGATCCTAGCCAGTGTTGTAACACTGTTATCTTCAATCAGACAGAGGGAGACGCTTGGGTTTCTAATAAGTAACGCGCGTGTCGACAGTTGAATGTCCTTTGTTGTTCTTGAGACTCTCTCTTACAGGCTGCATCCTGCACCCGAACTTTTGCCGTAAACGTCAGCGCGACACTGACGTTTTTGCCCACCCATTTTTCGGCCAGTGTTAAGGTCACTGGTTGGAACAATAAACGGTGGAAAAAACCGTTGGAAATTTTACCCCTACCCCTTTTAGACAGCTCGCTTGCTTTCTTCATGTGCCACGCCGTTCCCGCCAGAAATCTGTGGCCGCAGATTACGTGGTCTAGATCCGAAGTTATGCAGTAACACACACATATCACCGGGTATTAGCAGCTCATAACTATCGGGTGATATTTGTACCATCGATTGAGCACTAGCGTTCGCCCCCGCTTCGGGGGAGGCTTATATATGTTTCTTTGCAGCGGTCATCACTTGAGGAGGATATTATAGTACTTTTGGGTTTTATTGCACCATATGGCGACGTTTTCCGGATTCTAGCCAAAGAATTGACTACCTCTTGACTGTTTGCCAAACTGAGTGGAGTGATTTTAAGAACGTTTTCTAATAATAATATACACTATTCGATAAATATCTGCTAGATACTATTCGAGTTTTGTCGACGGTACCCGCACTTTGCGTTGCAACTTTGTATGCACGATCGATTCTCAGTCACCAAACGCGCTTACTTAGCGGTAGATTGTACGCGCCCACACTTTTTTCAGCTCGGTCTGCTAAATTAGCAGACCAAGCTGAACAAAGTGTGGGCTCATAATACAATATGCTCAATCAATCGTCGAGGAGACGTGCGATATCCATCAGTTCCTCCTGGTTCACCATGCCGAATCCGATTCGTACCTACTCTAAGCCACACCGGATTATGGAATCCATGGTTTAATTAACTCTCGAAGGTAAAAGCTCCCACTCTCTCCCATTCGAAGGTTACCATCTGGCAGCATGTGTCACCCAAACAAAACACTACCAACCAAAAATTACAAGCCAAAATAAATTTCAGTACTGGATTAACATCCGTTTCCGCCCTTCCCCATACAGTATTACCACCCGTCTTGTGCATTGTTGGCTTCGCCGCATGGGCATATAGAGAGCGATATGAGAAGATGTACCGCACAGTATGGTCGACATGAGAGAGCCTTCTTGTTTGTTCACCACCAGCTTGATACAGGCGCTGCAACTTGTGTCTGTATCATGTTGGTGGCTGATGCGCGTCACAGCCAGCTGACCAGAATGACGGTCGTTGAGGATCTAAGTGGAGCTGTTCATTATCCTCTACTTCAGTATATTTTGTCAAGCCGATTTTGAAATTGATTGACATCCTCTGTGCCACTGGAACCCATCATGGCATGTACATGCCGTTGGCTGCATCCTCAAAGACCAGCGGATAAAAGAGCGTCGTGTACGGTGTACACACGCTCAGGGCCGTCAGCAGTGTCGCGCGTGGCTGATGGCACCGTCTCAGTATCCGGAAACAATGCCAGCTCGCCGCGCTGAATTCGATCAGCGAGCTGGCAGAGCGGCGTACGGTCCGCGCGCACGCCATAGTACGGTGATATTGTCGTTCTGGCAAGTAGCACGTGGTCTATCCACCGCGGGAGGACCGTAATGTTGGTGTCGGTCAGCACAAGAACGACCAGGGCACTGGTGGTGGTGGTCGCCGTGCTGACAGTCGTCCCGGGTCGGTCGTCCATGAGCGACGCGATGGGGTTTCCACCCACGTTCAAGATGCGGAGGCTTGGCTACGCAAGCACTTCGAATGGAAATGCGGTCAAGTGGTTGAACGCAACCGACAGCTGACGCGGCTGAAGCCGCTGCGCGACCGCAGGCACCGAAGTGAACAGCGCGCTTTCAAAAAGGTAGTTGCCATGGAGAGGCCATTTGGTGTCTAGATCAGCGCGGAGGCTATTCAAGTTGCGGGTGCACACTTGAATATTCAAAAGAGCTTTTGGAAATGCGGGGTCCATAATCCCGTCAGGGAGCTGGCCGTTGGGCAGCTGGACGCGAACTAGCATGAGCGTCCTGAGCACTGGATGGTGAAAGTCTGTGAGGGCCGCGTCGCTGGACCAGTCGTCAATGGTCGAGTTGTATATCTTTAAAGCATCTAGGGATCGAAAGCGCTGGAGCGCCGGTGGTAGCTGCAGCCGTGGGCAGTGACGGACGACGAGCCGAATCACGTAGACCGCGTCCAGCGTCTCCCACTGCGACGCGACGTCGCTTTGATAGCCGACCATCGCGTGCTGCGAACAATCCAGCAACACCATGACACAGGCGGGTTTTACGACGAGCCACGGCCACACTTCGATCGCACACTGCTCTAAACGAGGCACGTGCTCGGCGTGGAGATGCATCGCCAGCACGATAATCGCCCAGCCACCAGACGCAAAATGCGCGAGGTGTCGCAAGCGCCGGCACCAGACCGGCTGACGGCTGTCACCGACAGAGGAACTGACAGAAGAGTAGACAGTCGAGCTGACAGTTGAGCTGAAAAGGGACTGGCTGGGATAGTCTTGTTTTCGAGGAGTTGTCGCGCCGCGCACAGCGTCAGCGTGTGGTCTCAGAGAAGGATGCACTCGTTTGCGTGGTGATGGAGGGGCAACGCGAAGGAGGCTGGTGGCGTGCTCGAGACAGCAAATGAACGCCAGCGCAAACACAATGCGGCCTGTGAAGTCCAGCCACGACGACACGACCAAGAGCTGGAGCTCGTTTTTGGCGTTCAAAAACCAGTGGTCAGCCACAGTGCTGTTTCAAACCCACTGGATGAATCAAAGTCGCGGAGGTACATCCCAATCAACAGCGACGGCAGAATGACCGACGAGAACAAATCCAACGTCGCGTCGCATGCAAGCAGCACTGCGCGTCGCACGAGCCGATTCGACGTGAACACCGTGTGGAGTAGCGGCGTCATCAAGCAGTTGACAACGATCAACGCCACATACAGCCGATTGAGCCACGGCCGCGGTACGTGCCGACTGACAGCGTAGGCCTGACTCGACTAGAGAGTCGTCTCGACCACTTCCCGGACAATCAGCACCGTGTCGTAGTGTTTGCCTTCGACCCCCAGCAAACCTTCCCGACCAAAGACAGCAGAAAAGGCAGCAAAAAATGGAGTGCGAGTTGCTGGACACGTGACGGTTCGCTTGCCTCGTGCTCGATTTGCGGACGGCGAAAGAAAGCGCGGACAGCCGATGCAATGGCGCAAAGAGGGTGGACAATCGCTTGCCAGACGCAAAAGGTACCGCAGCCATATCCCAACCCGCGGTCACGCGCCGCGGCAGTCAGCATGCGGCACAGCTGTAGGGCGTGGGACGCAGCAAAGACGCCGTGCATGATCGTGAGTAATGGATAGTGCCTAGGTGCGAGTCCGATCCGATAAAAGTTGAGCCGCGATGCAAGTGTCGAGCCTTGTGTGACTCAGTAGAACCGTGTGACCGTCACAAAGTAGGTGACGCAGAATGCACGCAGCGCGAAAACGCCAGTCCAAATCACCGTAAAAACGCGTGGCGAGACGTATACGTAGTTGGAACACTGCATGCGACGATCGGAGAGTTGATTGCTGCGATAGTCGTTGACGAGCCGATGGACGACTGGTTAGGGGCGTGAAGGTAAGAGAGTGGTCATACATTTCACTTCAGCCGAGGACCGGTCGGCAGCAATTTTCGATGTGATCGTCGTTGGTTACGGCGCCACTGGAAACTTAGCAAAGCGCGGTCAGCACAAGCGTGCCAGCCCAAGAATCCTCATGACACCTTCACTCACAGCGTACTGCGGAGACGACCTCCAACTGGCTGCAGTATAACCTGACTTCGTGGCCGAGGGACGATTAGCAAGAAAGAGATGAATCCTTCTGCCATTTCGATGTTGGTGCCTCCCTCAATCAACTATTCTTCATAGTGACCGCGTTGAAAGTGGGACTGGAGACCTCGCACGTGGACAACAGCATTCCACGAGATTACTGGAAAACTTGTTAGCAGCATCTCCTCCCTCATAATACTACAGCGACTTGGAGATCGGAAGCGACAAGATCAAAACTCGGACTCGGCCAACGCCAATGCGAATCGAACCGTCTCCTTCGTGAAGCACGCGTACATGCGGTTGACGACCACGGGACTCTCCTCCAAAAGATCCAAAATCGCACTCTCGTCGTGAGCGGCGATCTGTGACTGCATAACCTCGGTCGACTCCTCCTCGTCTTCAGACTCGTCTTCCGGATAGTCTTCGAGAAAAGGTCGTGGACAGATGCATCGAATTACATACTCGCGGTGGACGGGTGCGCTGGACCCTGCATTGTCAAGGACAAGCGACGAAATGCGCTTCCGCAGCGAGTCATCCCGCAGCAGCTGCGAGATTCGGCACCGTGTCGAGTTTGTGCGGTCGTCACGCGCCACGCGCTTGTGGGCAACCGATAGCAGTGAATCCACAAGCTCAACGGTTTCTGGACCCAGCGCTTTCGTATCGGTGGAAAAGTACTTGAACAATGCGCTGGCTTGCGACAGCATCAACTCGATTTGTTCGAAGGTGCGCGTCATCGTGCGGCACGCGTCCAGCGCCATCTCAAACGCGACTTGCAGCTGGCTCTTGAATTTCTCGTGCTCTTCTTTCTGGTCGCGACCGGTCGGCAGTGCAACTTGCGATTCCGCGTACGCTTCGTCGAGCAGCGACACGGCGCGGTCGCATTGCGTGCGCAGATCGTGGAGCGCATCGTCGATCGTCGTCAGTCGCTTTGTGTCGGAAGGTGATGGCACCGGCAAGCACGCGCGCTCGAGCATGGTGTAGCAACTGGCCATGGCGCCGACGAGCATTTGGTGAAACATTTCGTGGGGCGAGATCGTCTCGAGGTAATGATAGAGCTTCTCCGACTCGCCCACCGGATCAAACAGCCGCCGCTGTTTGCTGACCGGCGTGGCGGGACTGCTCTTCCACATATCGTGCCACACGTGAAACGACGATGAGCTGTGGCTTTGTCCGCTGGTGCTTCGCATACGCTCGGACAGCATTCCTTTGCCTTTGAACCACCACACATCTTGTCCGTCCAATGGCAGATTGGCCAAAGTCGACGTGGTAGCAGAGAGCGAATCCGTGTGGATCCAGTCTTTCGGCGAATACCAGCGAATGAAATCTGCGAGACACGCACCAGGATTCGCCGCCTTGAACGCTTGCATGTCAGATATCAGTGCCGCGCTCTGTAACTGCTGCCGCAACATGGTCGACTCGGGTCCGACGCCCAGGCGTGAGAGAAGTTCTTGTTGTTGCTTTGCAATATCTTCCGTGAGTGGTACCGCAGCTTGAGTGACTGGTTCCATCAGTGGCTGTTGCGAAGTCAAGCCAGTCATTCCAGCAAGTGGTCGCCGCACGCCGGTAGCCGAAAGCACGGGACTTCGAGTCAAATCCTGAACCTCGACCGAATCGAAAAACTCGTCGTCGCTGGGGGAGCCACCATCACCATCTTCTTCCTCCTCGTCCAATGCAAACGCAGTGAGATCTGACATACGCGTACTCGACCGGCGCGCACTGCTCCCAGACAAGGACCGACTCAGTGCCTCATCGTGACTGACATTCTTGGCCTGTTCTTCGGCTTGCCGCAAAATGCAAGTGTTCAACAACTGGAGCTTTTGATAGAGCAAACACTGGCGAAAGTCAGGATTCGGCAGCGTCACCGACGCGGCGTCCAACAAAAACAGCGCATCCAATGCACGCGACGCTGTTTCGTCGTACGTGTCGTTTGTGGTACTGGTATCTCGTGTGCTCTAGAAATAAAACACCAACATTAGTTCTCGTTCACGAGTGACCCATCGCTTCGTTCTCCCATCGTACCAGTAGTGGAAGCAGTCGCTGCTGAAACCAGCGCTCGCGCAGCGACTTGACAAACTCGACCCACAATAACGACATCGCACTCAAACCATCTACGAGAAGTATATCAACAAGTCAGTACCAATATCAAACCGCCACCGGTCGCTGAGAAATTGTAGACACCACGTACGCAGTTGACCCATTCGACACGCGAGCACCGACACAAGTTCTCCGACCGGTGCGGAATGGAGAATCGCGGACGGTACGGACCAGTGGCCACCTCTTTTGCCAGTTGTGTTGTCGCTGTTCTCCGCGCCATCGAATATCTCTGCGAGGATGTGCTGAATCTCTTCAATATCAGCTCCTTTCCACGTCGCTGCAGAGACGATTGACGATGTGATTGAGCCGATCGCATTGCCAAACACAGCAGCTGCACGCGCCGCAGGAATCGTACTGGGTAACCGTGACGACGACGACAAAGCATGCGCCTCATGAGAGGACGATGACGAAGTAGTAGTCAGCGTAGACATACTACCACTCACAGCGGAAGCAGACGACGGGGGAGTTGGTGGCGGTGGTGGTGGGGACGTGATAATCGGCGCGAGCTCCGACACCAGCACGTCGCGATTAATCTCGCGGGCATTCGAATAGGCAGACACCAAATTGGCAATCACACGGCTCAGCGGCATGGTCGGCTTCTGCACGTGGTCATCGTGGATCCCGCGCAGCCACTCTCTCGCCTTGGTCTCAAAGTGGACATCAACAACCCACTCTGGCGCAGTGCGTGGATCCAAGGTCGAGTGGACGGCATTGTCCACGTACGTTCCTTCTTTCAATATTGGCCAGATCGTCGTCAGCTCAATGCCAGCAACTGGGTTCGACACCGCTCCCCAGAAATGCTCGCGGGTGGGGGATGAACCAAACAAGACTTGGCTCAGCTGCTTCATGTCTGAAAACGAGTGGTCGCTTTCGGTCGAGTGGGGGATCTCACATCTCCAGTCCATAAATGGCTTCTCACTCTCGCGCGGGTCGTCGTCTCGGAGCCACGCGTAACGGAACGCTGCGGAGACCCAACTCCCGATACTCAGCTCAGACGCGTCACCTCCTCCTCTTCCTCCACTTCCTCCTCCACCAAGCCGACAGCGATCTTCCATGTGCGGTGGCAGCTGCAATTTCAACTGGAAAAAGTCCATCAAACCGCTGATACAGCTCTGGTTCGAATTGGCTTCCGGCGTCGCATCGGTTTCAAAATGCATCGACACATTGCCAGTCGAGCCTGGCACAGCCGTGCCCAGCCACGTCCCTCGGACAACATGCTGAATTGGCACAAACGCGGGAATCGTACAGTTGCAATTAAGCAATGCCACGTGGATTGCCGAGAGTAAGAGGTTGGCTTCGTTCATGTCCATGGTCCCGTCAAAGGCCGCGGCAGTACCCGTGCCCATACCCGTCGCGGCCGTGGTGATGTCGCGCTCGTGCTCCATAGCGTATTTCATCTCTTTCCCCACGAGTGCTGTGCGCGAGAGCCGCCGCGTCAGCGCTTGCTGCTGTTGCTGCTGCTCGAGTCGTTTCTCGCGTTCCGACGGCAGCGACGTGCGCGTGACCAACACAAACTCGTCGACGCCAAACCACCGCATGGCACTCGCGGCGATCGCACTCGCCGACACCGCGCCGGTCGTTGCGTCTCGGCAGTCGCTTCCGCTGTGGCCTTGGGTCCACACGAGCTGGTCCCGCTTGGCGTCTGCAATCGCAAGCATTGTCGGGGTGAAATGCTCGCGTCCTTGTTGCCATTGCTTCGTGCCCGCCGCTGTCGTAGCGTCACTAGCCGCGAGTACGGCCGTTGCTGCTGCCGCTGCTTTGGACGGGCGAGCGAGAAATAACGTAATCGCATACTTGACCTTGTGCGTCGTGGCGCTCGCTGACGCCATCGATCCATCGGGCTTGCGCGGCGGCTGCTCAAACTCGAGCACGCGCGTGTAGTGTGTTGGGGGACTATCGGCGTTGCGACTACGTGGCGCCACCGCGGCGGCCGCTAGCGCCTCGGCGGCTGCGTGGCCTTTGCCGGCGAGGTGCCACCCAATGAGCGTCTGCTCGGCGTCGGAGACAAACTGCTCGAGCGCCGTGGCGTTCGTAAAGTCGACAAACTGCGAACTCGGATCTTCTTCGACTTGCATTTCCCGTTCGTCTTCTGCTTTGCGGTTGGCAACTACTGAAGTAATTGGTGTTGTTCTCGTGGTTGAATAAGAGAAAGAGAAAGAACACGGCATGTGAATACCGGTACAAAACCGGTAGAAAACCGATAGTGTACCGGTTGATGTCGGAGCGCATCAGATACAGAACTGAGGGGCTAGTAGAGCATGAAGAAGATCGTGAGCCCCTTCGTATGTTCGGCTCCCGAGTTCAACGAGAAATTCGGACCGAGGATCAATGGCATGGTACCATCATCATGGCTTTGCCTTTTCTTGTCAATTACGTCTTTGCAAATAAGTACCAGAGGACATCGGTCTGCACCATCCACGTGCGTCTGTGGCTAGCTGAACGACAAGCCGTGGTGCTTGCTGATATGGATCGCCTGTCACCAACACGATCTCGCGAACATGGTGTTACCACCTACGGCTGAACGCGATTACGCCAAACCTTCACCCCTGGCGCGAGTGAGCACGTACCTTCGTGAGCACACGACCACGGTGTTATCGCCTCCGATATTGTATGTTTCCCTTGCGATGGAGAGGTGATGGTTCGCAACCAACATATCTAAGTAAGTTTCTACTTATAGCCCACCGAGGAGTAACATGACTACTCCTTCAGTAATATTACCCGGTCGCGTACAAAGCTATGGGGTACTACGAATGAACGCACGAGAGAGAGAGAGTATGCGTATGGCAACGTTGTCTCCATTTATATGCTTAACACTATATCCACCTACTGACGATCAAATAACTGGTCTTTCTTCTCAGACCATGCTTATCTCCTATCTTTGTGTTCCTTACAATGTCCGCATGTGCTGGGCACAGAGCTTGCGCAAGGTCTCGGTCTGCGGTGTCGTTTCGGTCGACGCTTCGAGGTTGGCACAGAAAACCACTGCTTCGTTGCTGGCCGGCGCCGTGAGCGTGTTGATCGCCGAGACCACTTCGGTCACGCGACGCGAGGCTTCTTTCGAATGCGCAAACACTTCGGGCCCGCGCCGTAAGTACCGCGTGCGGCCCGATTGCGTGGGCGGCAGTTCGTAGAGGATCTTGGCTTGGGCCGCGTAGACATCAAAGATGTCGACAAACGGCTTGACACCAACCATGGCTTCGTGGTCGAGGGTCTTGAAGAGCCCAATGTGGTGCCAGCGGCCTGCGATCGACTGCGACACGCCTTCGACGACCGTTGCAATGCCGTCCGACTTCATCGACGGTGTGTTGACCGCACCGTCGTTGTGCTGCCACTCGGGACTGTACCCCTTGGTCTTGGTCGTGTACGACGACCCGAGGAACCACGACAGTGGCTGGAGCGGCAAGAGCATCGACAGAGGACGCGGCAACGCGATGTTGAAGAGGCGGAACGTGTCTTGGTTGCTAAAGCTGTAGTAAAACACATCGGGCTGGGTCTTGACCCACTTGAGTTCTTCCTTGGCACCGGCGGTCGAGAGACTGTAGAGACAGAGGTCTTTGCCAGCGTTGCGGACGACGGGGCTCGCAAACAGCCGCTTGAGGTAGTCCTTGACCTTTTCATCGCGGCGGCGCGGGCCCATGCCCCACTGGTCGAGCTTGGCGTCAAAGAGCTTGCTAAAACCGTCGCCAAAGGCGTCCAACATACCGACGACCAACGCGATCACGTTTTCAGCCGTGTCGCCCAGCAAGTCGAGCCCATCGGCAAGCGTCGTGCCCTGGTGGACACCGGACGCGGTCGTGATCGAGTGGACCCAGTTCTTGCCGCCGGCAAAGAGCGGGTGCGAGTCAGGGTCTTCGGGGATCGGTGCGCCTTTGGCGCCTTCCGCGAGAAGCTGCGCAAGCATGCGTGCGGTCGGACCGCCCATGCTGTGCGTGAGCAAGTGAATCTTCTGGACCGTGCCATTCACGACCTCGCCCCACTGCGGGAACAGCCCGGGGAACGTCCGGCCCGTGACGTTGTGCTTGTGGGTCATGGCGTGGTTCTTGCCGTAGTTTACGGTGCCGCCTTTGATGTAAGCGTACAATTCACAAGCGCGGTCCCAGTTACTCGAGAGCGGACCGACCGCCGCTGTGCGCACGTCGTAGCCCTGCGCCTTAAGCTTTTCTTGCCAGTCGCCGTGGAAACCGCCCCAGTAGTTGGCACCGCCCATTTCGCCGCGGCCCCAGCCCGCAAAGCCGTGGACCAATACGATGGGGTAGTTGTTGCCAGCAGCTCCGGCAACCTGGGTCCACTGCGTGAGCGTTGCGAGGAAAACCAGGCAGAGCGCAGCCACACTACGCGTTGATAGAATCGCCATTGGGAGACAACGGGGAGAAGGCGGGTGAGTACTCGAAGGCGAGTTTTGAAATGAACTATTGACACGACCCTGGGGAGACCAGAGAAAAAATACTCAACACTCTCGTGGCGGTGATGAAGGTGACACGAAACGGGCCACCCAGCACACTGCCTCATCTCTGTGCGGCTCTCCGGACGAGCACACGCAACACTCGATTTTCGACTGCCAGCCCACAGAATGAGAGTGGGACCAGCCGTTGCGAGCGGGAAAGGATTGTTTGTGGCACAGCGATAGGCGGCGGCTGTGGCGTTACACAGCGTGTGTGCATGGGATTGTCCAGGCTGAGGAGATGAGATCCATTCAGATTCACTGATGGACGACTATCACTCAAGCCCATCGCACATGATCTCCAGTGATATTCATTTGTAAAGGTTCTTAACCAGTAAAACGGCTTTGGTCCTTGACAGAAACACTCTATATATCAATTATCAGAGGTAAAGAGTTGACTTCTTGTGGTGAAGACCGTGAGTTACGCGCAGGCTGGGCTGCTTCATGATAAACATGAAACCAAAACAGAACACCTCTTGCTAATAGGCTTTATATTGTATTTTCTTTAATGCATACAGTCGCTAGGGTATCAGCTTATTTCCCCAGCGACTGCACTGGGCTGGTCAAATGCCGCAACCCGAAGATCGATGACAGCGCCGTATCTTGCGCTGAACTCTCGTAAGTAGTCAGACTCTGAAGCCATTGTCTATAACAATTGATTGAGCACTGGAAATGATCATTTACGAAGAGTGGGGGGGCGGATGGGTCGATTTTACTGCTGACTAGTGGTGACTTCATAATCATGCGGGAAATAGTAGAAGCTTTTCGACGATTCTCATTCTGTAGCGTAGGTTCGGGAAGACAAGAGTGGTTTCTAGGACTCCAGCTGGTGTTGAAGCTCCGCACCGGTAACTGTAGAATTCCCATATATAAGTACATATACATCTTTATCTAAGTACACATATAACTTTTATTTTATTGTAGGGAATATTTTTCAAAAGGTGAATCAAATCGTGAATCCTTGCAAAAGGTGATACAGATTGTTTTAAACAGATTAAGGAAACGACAATTTGGTAAACTACCAAGATGTATTGAAATAAGTCAACACTAGTGGTACAGTGTACCATGACTATGAGCGATCGGAGAG
>JAADVD010000392.1:0-27366 GCA_023334535.1 Pythium vanterpoolii
CCGGGTGCTGTCTACTTTTTATTTTTATTTTGCTACAATCCACAATACAAAACAAAAAACAAGTCAAGGGTTTAGAGAGCGCCATATTGGCCTGTGTTTGTGTGTATTTTGTCCGGCATGCACCAGAGATGTTATCTACCTAATTCTACACCACTACACTACCTAGATACTCGGCCATACTCGCTATAGTTTTTCTACACTCTTAGGGTTTACGAAAATCCATTTTTTAAAATTGTGTCGGATTTTTAAATCGACACCATTCTCAAACTTAGTGTGGTGGTTTGGTTACTCTGAGAGTTTCCTAAATAATCACCACAGCACCTCTGTCTGGGTTGAACTTGCGCAAACGTCTACTCTCGTAATTATTTCAGACCAATCACTGTAGTTGATTCTGTCATCCCCTTATCATCGACGCATCAGACTCAGATGAGATGTTCCGCTGGTGGGACGGACACGGTGGACCAAGCGGTCTAGCCGAGTCACACCCATTTCGCAAGTCGAGTCGAGTACGATGGGGAACGCGTCGCACGAAGAGCTCCCGCTGCTGGCGGTCGCAACGCTGGCGTCGGCGCCACCGTCGGCATCTGCGTCGCCCAAGGACAAGGCCTCAGTACCAGTGCTGTCGATGGATGCGCCGCTCGTGCCACCGCGGCTCCAGGGCGTGCTCATGGTCGCCATGTCGGCGCTCATGTTCAGCCTCCTCTCAGCGCTCGTCAAGTACGCGTCGTACTCGATGCCGTCCATGGAGACCGTCTTCTGGCGCTCAAGTGTCGCCTGGATCCTCAACATGGTACTGTACTGCTGCTACTGTCTCGTGTATCGTTTATACCAAATCCTGTTTTTGCTAACGGGTAGGTATGCTCTCTCTCTGTGGGTAGATCGCAATGCGCATGTACAAGGTCTCGCCGTGGGTCGAGCGCCAGTTCTGGCCCGCGCTCGCGACGCGCTGTATCTGTGGCACGACCGCCATGTCGCTCAGCTTTTACGCGATGCAGCAAATGGTGCTGGCCGACGCGAGCGTGCTACTGGCCACGAGCCCAGTCATGACCTTTTTCCTCGTGCGTGTTTTTCTCCATTATTTGCTTACTGCTGTAGACCACTCACTCACGCTTTTTCTCTCGGGATGTGTAGGGCGCGCTTGTCCTCAAAGAACACATTGATCCGATCAACCTCTGCTTTGCGCTCTTTTCGTTTGTCGGCGTCACGTGCGTCTCACGGCCGACCATTCTCTTTGGCGCTCCGACCGACGCCGACAATACGCCCGACTCGGTTGTTGCTGTGTTCTGCTGCCTCTTGAGCGCGGCGGCGGTCTCGTTTGTGTACGTGAGCATGCGCCGGCTCCAGGAGCTGCACTTTTTGGTCGTGATCAATTACTTCTCGATCACGGGCGCGATCGTGGGGCTCGTGCCGTTGCTGCTGCAGGGGGTACGCGGTCTCTCCCCTCTTTCTCTTTCTCTCGCTCGCTTCAACTAACTGTCCAATTACTCGTCTTTTCCTCTGCAGACGTTTGTGATCGACATGACGCTCGCGACGTGGCTCGCGGTGCTGGGCACCGGTGCGTTCGGTTTCATCGGGCAGCTCTTTCTCACACGCGGCTTTCAGCTTGAAAAGGCCGGCGTCGCATCGGTCATGAGCTACCTCAACGTAGTGTTTGTCTTCATCTGGGACTTTGTGTTTCTCCACGAGCGTATAAATCCGTGGAGCTTTCTCGGTGCCGCGATCATTTGCAGCTGCGCCATCATGATCGTTTTGCGCCGCATCCACCACAAGTGAGACCCTACGTTTTTGCTCTCTCAATCAATCGACTGTAGACTTGCCATTTGTATTATTCCATTGCCTGGCGATGCCGTATCTGCTCTACAGCTCGAATTCCTCGGCGTGGAGGTCAAAACGGTGCGCGCCGACGGTAGCAATCGCGTATTCGGTCGCTGTCTTAAGGGCAAGCGGACCCGACAGGAAGACGCCAATGACGTCGTCGCCCGCGTGGCCCAAACAGACTTCGTCCACGAGCTCGTTCATGTTGGGCCGCTGGCCCACGGTGACGTGGTACGCCGCGACCAAGTCCCGCAGCGAGTGGAAATCCGTGGGTGCAGTCGCCGGCGTCATCGCGCCGTTATATCTATAGTCCACCGTCTCTGTCGCAGGTCGGCGCTGTTGGTGGACGACGCGCTCGAGCAGGACAACGGCGTACACGACCAGCGTCGCCCCAAAGAGCACGGCGATTTCGACCGTGTACTGGACCATCCAAAGCTGCGACTGCTTGCCGCCCTGGACGATGCGGCCATTGCCATACTCGAGCCACGCAACGGTCACGACTGCCATGGCCATGATCACCAGATACATTGCGGTCCGGACGCCACGTGTGCGCAGTGGCGGGGCAAACGGCGTGGAGTTCGTGACAGACGATGAAAGGTGGATCCCACTACTGACCGTCTTGGCCGGTGGCTCTGTCGCCTTTGTTAGCGGTTGATCCAGTGCACTTTCGTCTGGAACACGCGTCAAGAAGAAATGCGCCGACACGAACTCGCCCAGTGGATCCAGGTCGCGCAGCTGCGAGAGCACGGGGTGGAGCTGCTCCAAGAGCGCGAGCTCTCGAAAGGTAAACACGAAAAACACTCGCTGACGTGGTTTTTCGTGGGGTCGTTTGGACAGTGTTGCTGCCATGTCTTCCAAAATCGCGAGGACCGGTGTGACGCCAATCCCCCCCGCGACCAGCCACACGGTCGAGTAGTCTGTGTACTTGTCGAGCGACTCGCCGTAGTAGCCGTCCATAAACAGCGTCGGCAGGACGTTCTTGGCCGCACACTCTTCTGCGTGTGTCGTGAGGTCGTCGGTCCAGTCACCCAATGACTTGAGCAAGATCGTGAGTGAGGTGCTTGAGCTCTGTGGCGACGACGCGATCGTGAACGGATGCCACTGGAGCTTGGAGACCGCGGGGGCGTTGATGTACACAAACTGACCGATCGCAAACTGACTTGACTCGGAACGAGCCAGCACGATCTGGACGATGCCGTCGGGCAGCGGCGTGAACTGCAGTACGTGGACGGGCCAAAAGGCGTTGCAACTCGAGACCGCGCGGTCCATGAGGTAGATCAGGAACGACGGGAAGATAAACCACGTGGTCGTGGGCCAGTGGAGCACCGTGAAGACCACGCCGGGGATAAAGAGGTGGTGCACATAGTAAAAGGTCTCGTACAGGCGGCGGCGCACGTACGGCAGCGACCCGCCCGCGAGCGCGAGGAAGCATAGCAGGGCGAGCTCGCCATAAACATTGAACCAGACGTGGCGGCCTTCGGCCTTGCTGTCGACCGCGCAGGCAAAGCACGGCAGCGCTTCGTGGAGCCACGTGCGCTCGCGCAGCCAGAGCCAATAGTACGGGGCCGTGTGGAGCACACCCGTGAGCACCACCATGACGCCGACCCAGCGGTGGTACTTGATGCCGTTGGCGTACGAAATTCCGAGCAATTCCATCCATACGCAATTGCGGGTCGCCGGCAAAAACAGAAATGCCATGTTCCACACACACGTGTAGCCCAAAAGCAAGCCGATCTGCCCGAGGTACACGTCGAGCGTGAGCGGCACTTCGGCCTCGACAATGTACGCAATGTACGCGTCGTACTGGTACCACGACACAAAGACATTGCCGCCCACAAGGAACACGACAAGGAACAGCAGCTCGCCGTAGCCGACGGGACTGAGGCGGCCACCCACCATAGGCTTGCGCCGCAGCACCATGGCGGCGCGGAGCAACGGACGCGCAGTGAGGCGGCGCACGTTAAAGCGACGGAGGAACGGCACGACGAGCATAGCGAGCAAGGACGGCGCAAATAAACCGAGGAACAAGTACGTCGGCAGCGTCATCTCGGCGTGTCCTGGCGAGCGCGTTGGGTCGGCCTCGAGCTCTTCTTCCGACGGCACGCCCCACCACACGGCGAGAGTGGGATCGAGCTTCCAGTAATACGGTGTGAGGTAGACCACGGCCGCTGTCGCGTAGAGTGCAAGCGAGCCAAACGCGAGGAACTGGGCGAGCGTCCCAAGGTACCAGTGCTTGGTAGTCCATGATGGAGGAGGCGAGTGGGGCGTGTCGTCTCGGGGCGTCTGGGCGATCGCGTACGGCGCTGGCTCTGGCGTGCGCGGCATCGACGACGACGCCATTGGCTCGGGGGCTTTGCTTCGGCTGAAGAAGGAGAATCGACGAGTGGCGACTTTTCTAAAGCGTGATGGCCGTAGCGATGGTGGATCGACCGGGACCATTCAATACGGCGAGAGACTCGAAGCTCCAATTCACATCAGGGTGTTTGTGGTTGGTGGGGTCCTGGCGAGTGATCCATGGTGACTCGACCAATGAGTCCGTCGGTCCAATCGATTAACGACATGACTTGAACCGTCCGTTTGCAGCAGAGCCGGGCCTTCACGGCGAAATCATGATCACGCCAGAGAGGCCGCTGAGCCGTGGCGTCCATGCCGCTGGTCTCAAGCGCGTGGCGTGGACCACTCACAAGTCGTTTTTCGGAGCGGCTGGTTGATGGGTCGACCAAAAAGGTGGATCAAGGGGTCAGTGCCTGGCACGCTTCTCGCGTTGTGATTGGCGTAGGGGTACTCGGCGTCTGCCACGAGCCAATGGCAGACCGCGATTCGGTATCCTGAAGGATATCCATATCAGATGCCGTGATGGTTCCGAAATCGCATGGGTGAGTGTATCGATGTGTACTGTCTGCTGCTGCTGCAGAGTAATGTGGACCCTCTGGTGAAGAATCCAGTTGTGTCCGCTGGCGTTCCTCACGCTTGTCTGACGCGTCCCAAAGCAACCGAATCGGTTCACCGCACGTGGACTTGTAGCCCCCTTTCCTACAGTAAGCCGAGCGCCAGTAGAGTTCCGCTTCGTCACCCTGACACTCATTTCCCTGCGGCAAACTCAACCCATAATGGATTTTGATCTGTGCGTCTGTCGTTTGGGAGAAATGCGACCGTGAAGCTTGTAAAAGGCAGTACGCATTGGCGGTCATTGTTCCAGAGTCCGACGCGCCGTGGGTTAACAGTCGGCCAAGGCGGCGATGCGTCACAGCCTCGCGCGTGTACCGCGTGCTGTGCGGCAATCGCTGGCACTTTTGATTGCCAGGATGGACTGCTTGGTGACTGCGTTTTAGAGGTTGGTCATAAACTAAACTAAACTAAAATACCCACTTACTGAGTTTGATGATTATTCCAAATTAGTTTCGCAACCCTCTTTTGCTTCGATCGGCAGCAGCGACCCGCCGAACGACGCCACACAAATCTCACCGTCCATGGAAGGATTGTTATTCCCGTACGCCGATTGACTTAATGCCGCGACGCCTGCGTCGATGAGGATCATGCAGCGCTTGCTTCGTCTGCTGCTTCTCCTTCTCGCGCTGCTTTATGACACAACTATCGATGCGCTGCGCGTTGCAACAGCGGGACTCTCCAATGCCACAGCCCTCGCGCCAACGGATCTGCGCGTCGCGTTGGCGTTCGACGGCAAGCACGTCGCTGCCGACGCCGTTTTCTCGTTTGCGCTGAATCCGCAGTTGCTGTCAGACGCTACGGAGGTCGATACGGCGCTGCTCGCAGCGCAGCTGGACGGCGATCTGCAGGTCGCAATCACCGACGCCACGGTCGTTGTCTCGCGCGGCGCCGACGCTTTAGACGTGACCCTTGTCGACGACACGCTCACACTCCGACTCACGGGCCTCACAGCGCCACGCGTGGCCGGCACTGCCTCGCTAGGCTCGGTCTCGGTAGGAACTGCGACCGACGGCGTGGCCTACGGCGCAGCCCCGCTGCCGTCGGTCTGGATCGCACCCGGCCAGATCTGGAACGCCCAGGTCGCGTTTGGTACCCTCCTTATCGGTCGCGCGACGGCAGTCACCCTCACCTTCACACCAGCTAATGCGGTCCCCTTGGATGGGTCAATGCTGGTCTATCTACCTCGTCTCTACGCGGCGTCGACTGCTGTTCTCCAGGGCCTCACACTCGCAGGGACAACCGGTGTCGACGGAGAGCTCCTGATGGATGTGCGCGACACGGCGCTGCGGTTCTCATGGGATCCATCCACCACCAACAACGCTGCCGATGGACTCGATGCAATGCACACCGTTGTGCTGCACCTCGAAGGGTTGTGGCAGCCACTACTAGAAGGCCCGATCGGACGTATCATCCGAATCGAGACGACCGTCGCCGACAACAGCGTGATCGACCAAACGTTTCTCGATGTCTCGGGGCTCATGCTCGCGCGTGCGACGGTGCAACTCAGCACGCGGTCACTGTCTCTCCAGGAAGCCGGAGACGACAGTCACTACACCATCTCCCTCACCGCGCCACCCGTGTTTGCAACCGGCGTCTCGGTTGCGATCGCTGCCTATTTTTCCGACGGTGTCACGGCCGCATCAGGTCTCCTTGTGGAGCCGTCGCTCGTCCAGTTCACAGCGTTCAACTGGACGCAGTCGGTCGCTATCACTGTAGCCGCCCTCGCCGATGATGTTGCGCTGCCTGTCGCAAGCCACTTTGTCCTCTCGCATTCGATACTCGAAGCCGCGACCGAGACCTCGTTTGCGCCCGTCGACGACCTGATCGTCTTCGTCAAAGACGACGACCTCCCGCTCGTGCACCTCTCGCATCGATACGTCGCGATTGCTCAAGGCCTCCGAAACGATTCGTACACCATCATGCTGCTCGCTCAACCGTCCAGCGACGTGACGGTGGAGATTGACTCGCCGTCGCCACTCGTCAGTGTGGATCCCTCGACCGTGACGTTCTCGGCTGGCGCGTGGGCGGCCGCGCAGACGGTGCGCGTCCAAGCCGCTTCTCCTGTTGCCGACGCCTCCTCCTCCTTGTCCCACGCGCTGCGGACGTGGCTCACTCACCGCATTCGCTCGACCGACGCGGCGTTCACTACGGTCGTGCCGCAGTCGAGTGTGCAAGTGTACTATGAGCCATTGACAATGGTGTCGTGCGTCGAACCGTGTCGCGCTGGATGGTATCCCGCCATCAACAGCTCAACGGCCATGCCACAATGTGTCGCGTGTTCGCTGGGTAGCTATTGCCCCGGCGAGTGTACGCTACCCATCCCCTGCGCCGCCGGCACCGCTTCCAGTGCAGCGTTTGCGACCGTCAGCAGCGTCTGCGACGCCTGTCCCATCGGGGCGTACGCGCATACCGCCGGTGCAACTGTCTGTTCACCGTGTCCTGCTGGCGCCGCGTGTCCCCACAAGGACGCACCGTTTGAGCCTTGTCCCGTGGGTACGTTTGCCCTCGAAAGCCAAGGATTCTGTCGGTCTTGTCCTGCAGGAACCTACAGCAATGCAAGCTTCCGTGACCACTGCGACGCGTGTCCTGTTGGGTTTTCTTGTGCCGGCGGCACGGCTCTTCCGACGATCTGTCCAAACGGCACGTTCGCGGTGGACCACGGTGCCCGCGTCTGCGAGCCGTGCCCTGCCGGCTACGTGTGCACGACCAACAGTCCCGCCCCCGTGAAATGTCTGGACGGGTCCTACGTGCTTGCCAACGAGACGCAGTGTCGGCTGTGTCCCCAAGGGTACTACTGCCCCCAGACAGCACTCCCTCCTGTTAAGTGCGGCCAGGGATCGTACAGCCACGCCGGGTCAACCGCCTGTACGCTCTGTCCACTCGGGTACGCCTGCACACTCCCCGACTTGCCCAAGGCGTGCGGCATTGGCGAGATCAGCAATGGAAATCACTCGGCGTGCGTACCCTGTCCAGTGGGGTACGCTTGCCCCATCGCTGCAGCGACGCCGGTCCAGTGCACGGCCGGAAGCTTCAGCACGGGTGGAGCGATTGTGTGTACCCCGTGTGCGGCTGGGTACGCCTGCCCAGATACCACGTCCACCCAACGTACCCCTTGTCTGGCCGGCACCTACGCTTTGAGTGGCGCCGCGTCGTGTACACCATGTCCGGCCGGCTACGCGTGCCCCACCACCACTAGCATAACCTTTACGCCCTGTCCATCTGGGTGGTACTCGCCCGCGGGCAGCGCCGCGTGCACCGAGTGTCCGCGTGGGTATTTCTGTGACGTACCGTACGAGCTCCCAAAGAACTGTACGCTCGGGTCGTACAGTGTCACGGCCTCGACGAGCTGCGTGCCATGCGATCCGGGGTACGAATGCCCGCGGTCTGACCAGCTCCCGCAGCCGTGTCCGGTCGGCTACTACAGCGGCGGCGCTGTCGCCAACTGCCGCGCGTGCCGACCGGGGTACAAGTGCGGCCTCGCGTCGACCAATCCAACGCCCCCCGAGGATGCGTGTCCCATGGGTGGGTACTGTAACCCACCCACGACGTTCTTCCTGTGCCCTGCCGGCACGTACGGGAACGTAACCGCTGGCGAGGTACGCCGTCGAGGCTCCCATCATACCTTGAGAAATATCTCACTAACTGTGTGTCGATCTACTAGAGCGTGGACCAAGCGTGTGTGCCGTGTCCCGACGGCTTTTACTGTGAAATGGGCAGCACGCCGCTCACGAAACAGAACTGTCCGGCTGGGTACGTGTGTCCGGTCGGCACGAAACGCGCGGCCCAGTTCCCGTGCCGTGCCGGCACCTACAACCCCCTCCCCAACCAATTTAGCGCGGACGTGTGTCAGCTGTGCCCCAAGGGATCGTTCTGCGTGCAAGGCGCTGCGACTCCCGTGGCGTGTCCGCAGGGCTACGTCTGTCCCGAAGGCACCGTCGCGGCCAACCAGTTTCCGTGTCCAGCTGGCACGTACAGCGGCCCCCGCACCGGCTTGACCATTGCATCCGACTGCAAGCCGTGTGACGTTGGCGACTATTGCCCCGAGGCCAGCAGCACACCGACGCCGTGTCCCGCCGGCACGTACAACCCGTCTATTGGCGCCGCCGGCGTCCACGAATGCCTCGCCTGTCCACCCGGCTGGGCGTGTCCGCGGGTCGGCCAGTTGGAGTACGTCGACAGGTGCGCCAAAGGCCACTTTTGTCCGAGCGCCACGGTCGTCGCCACTGCCAAGCCGTGTCCGGCCGGGACGTTTACCGAACGCATCGATCTCATTCGCGCCGATGACTGCACGGTCTGTCCGCTGCGGCATGCTTGCCCCGAAGGTACGGGCGGTGAAACCCAGACCATGCTCGACTGCGGCGCCGGCTTTTTCTGTCCCAACGGCACGGCGTATGCCGCACAGTTTCCGTGTCCGCCGGGCTTTTGGAGCGCGAGCACATCGCTTGCCGACGCCACCGAGTGCGACGTCTGTCCGGTCGGCAAATTCTGCAGCGGCGGCAAATCGTTTATCGATGGACCGTGCAGTCCGGGGTACTACTGTCCACTGGGCACGCCGTCGCCCACGAAATTCCCCTGTCCGAGCGGCACGTTTACAGCCAAGACCTCGCTTTTTGAACCGAGCCAGTGCGACGACTGTCCGCCCGGCTCGTATTGTCCGGCCGGCTCGATCGCGCCGATTCCCTGCAAGCCCGGGTCGTTCTCGTCTTTCAACAACACCAAGAGCGTTGGCCCCGGCAGCGCGTGGCCCGAGTGCGTCACGTGTCCGGCTGGGTACTACTGTGCGGAAGCCACCATCACGCCGGCACCGTGTGGCAAAGGCAAATTCTCGACTAAAGGATCCAAGAACTGTGCCACGTGCGAGGCCGGGTTCTTTTGCAACAGCAATACCACAAGCGATACCAACATGCGCACCGACGTCGTGAGCTGGCTCGCCCCTGGTGCGCTCTTTGGCAAGTGTTATAACGGCACATACTGCCCGCCAGGCAGTGACCACGAGCCGGCCGTGGAGATCGATGCGTGTCCGCGCGGCTACTTCTGCCCCAAAGCCACGCCAGCGCCCGTGATTTGTCCAGCAGGGACCTACAGCAATCTAACAGGTCAGGATGAGATGAGCGACTGCATCCCGACGCCGCCCGGCTTCTACAGTTTAGAAGGAGCGCTCCAGCCGACGGGTCCGTGCGCCCCAGGTTTCTACTGCCCATTACGCTCGACCGCATCCACGCAGATCCCGTGTCCTGCACGGTACTATCTCAATCGCACGGGCGGCCAGAGTGAAGACGACTGCGCCGTGTGCGTTGCCGGCGCCTACTGTCCGCGTGGCTCGGCGTATCCGATCGCGTGTCCGACAGGGTCCTACTGCCGCACGGGCGTTGCAACACCTGAACCGTGTCCGATCGGCACGTACTCGAACGCCACGAGCGTCAAACACGTCGACGACTGCCTTGTGTGTCCGCCGGGCATGTACTGCGACGCTACCGGCCTCACGGTCCCGCGCGGACCGTGTGATCCGGGGTATTACTGCGCGCTTGGCGCCTACACGTCGGCGCCCATGCGCTACGAGACGACGCTGTTTGGCGTGACCAATCAGAATGTTGGTGGTCAGTGTCCGCGTGGATCCTACTGTCCACTGGGGTCGGCGTTCCCAACGCCGTGTCCGCCAGGGACGTTCAACAACTTTACCGGCCTCGAGACGGAGCGCCAGTGTGTGCAGTGTCCGCCCGGCCAGTACTGTGAGACGCCCGGGCTCGAGCTCCCGACCGGCGACTGCTCTGCAGGCTACTATTGCACGGGCGGCGCCAGCACGCCGACTCAAGTCGCGACGCCGCCGGGCGCTTTCACTGGCAGTGCGGCGACCGCGCCGATCCCGTGTCCCGCTGGCCAGTTTAATACGTACGCAATGCAAGATCAGTGCGTCGACTGCCCTGCTGGTTTCGTCTGTGGGTCGCCCGGCACAATCCGCCCGACGATCTGTCCACTCGGAAATTACTGCCCCTCGTCAACAGCGCTCGCAATCAAGTGTCCACCCGGCACTCTAAATAGTATGGAAGGTCTTGTCGCCGGCGTCCAGTGCCAGCGCTGCCCCGCCGGCGTCTTTTGCGATTCGTTTGGACTCGAGGCACCCAGCGGTCCGTGCCTCGAAGGATTTGTGTGCACTGGCGGCTCGCCCGTCTCGAATCCGAATCCGAATTCGAATCCGGTCGCGGCCGACTATGGATTCGTGTGTCCAGCGGGGCACTATTGTCCGGTCGGCTCGAGCACCGCCACGCAGTGTCCGCGTGGCTCGTTTCGTGCACTCCCTGGCGGCACCAGCCTCGCGTCCTGCTCGCTCTGTCCCGGCGGCTCCTACTGCAGCGCCACCGCACTGACGGCACCGTCCGGTCTCTGCGACCCCGGGTATTTCTGTACAGAGAACGTCTCAAGCGCAACGCCGACGGCCGATGCCTCGACGGGCAATGGCGGGCCGTGCCCCCTGGGTTCGTTCTGTCCCCAGGGCTCGGCCCATTCGCAGCTCTGTCCAGAAGGCTCGTATTCGGATGAGGCACGCGCTGCGGCGTGTACGCCATGTCCCGCTGGGTACGTCTGTGCGCTCGGCAGCGTCGGCTACGCGTCGCGGCCGTGTCCGCAAGGCTACTACTGCCCCGTCGGCACACCGCGAGATTTCCAGTTTCCGTGTCTGCCAGGCTCGTACGGCAATCGCACTGGTCTCCAAGACGTCACGCAGTGCACACTGGCACCCGGCGGCATGTACGTGGACGGGTATGCGGCCGTGAAAGCCAGCGGCTATTGCAAAAGCGGGTTCTACTGTGCTGGCGGCGCGGCGACCAGCACACCACCAACGGCGTCGGCCACGGGCGGACCGTGTTTGCCCGGCACCAACTGCCCCGAAGGCTCTGCCGTGCCGATCGTGTGCGACGCGGGCTCGTACTGCTCGTCGTCCAACACGGACAAGGCACTGCCGTGCGACGCGGGGTTCTACTGTGTCCAGGGATCGTACACGGCCACCCCCACGGGCCAGACCAACTCGCTCGGGAGCATCGGGGATGTGTGTACGCCCGGTCACTACTGTCCTCCCGGCACGAGCAATCCGATCCCGTGTCCACCGGGGACGTTCTCGGAGAACCCGCAAAACCTCGATGCCAGTCAGTGCTTTCCGTGTCGCCGCGGATTCGTGTGCACCGTCTCGGGCATTGTGACGCCGTCTGAGAAATGCCCTATGGGCTTTGTTTGCACTGGTGGCGAGCGTGAAGCGACGCAGTTGTGTCCCCGAGGTGCCGAGTGTCCGCTCGGCAGCGCAACGCCGCGACTGTGTCCGCCGGGGACGTTTAGCGATGTTGAAGGCCTGGGGCTGTGCAAGCTCTGCCCCGAACGGTATTATTGCGTCGCAGGCACGACCACACCAGCGCCGTGTCCGCCCGGGTTCTTTTGTCCACTGCAGACGCCCCAGGCCACTGCGTATCCGTGTCCGCCCGGGACCTTTAGCAATGCGACGCGCGTGGCGAGCGCCGCCGAGTGCGTCGCGTGTGCTCCTGGTACATTCTGCTCGGGTGCGGCACCGACCGATCGACCGACCGGCGACTGCGCACCGGGGTACTACTGCATTGAAGGGGCCACGACTGCAACGCCCAGTGACGGACGCACGGGCGATTTGTGCGCCGGCGGCTTTGTCTGCGTGGGCGGCGCGTCGCGCCCCGACCCGCTCGACACGCTCACCGGCCGTGCGTGCCAGCCCGGCTTTTACTGTCCCCGCGGCTCTTCCACCCCGGTGCGGTGTGCCAAGGGATCGTACAATCCGTTTGAGAAACAGTCAGTCTGTGGACCGTGTCCCGCCGGGGGCTACTGCGACACGAACGCGACATCGCCCGTGCCGTGTCCGATCCGATACTTTTGCCCCGAAGGCACGCCCGAGCCGGTGCTCTGTCCGGCCGGGACTTATGGCCACGCGACGGCGCTCGCGTCAGCAAACCAGTGCGCGCCGTGTGCCGCGGGCAAATTCTGCGTGGGCGGCACGCTAACGGCGTCGTGTGCGGCCGGCTACTACTGCAAACTCTTCAACGCCGCGCCCAACCCAGTGCTTCCTAACATCACCACCAATAGCAGCGGTTTTGACTTTGGCGGCCCCTGCCCGATTGGCCACTACTGCCCACATGGCGTGCTCGATCCGATCCCCTGTACCAATGGTACGGCGCGGCTCGCGACCCACGCGACGCAGGACACCGACTGCGGGCCGTGCCCTGCGGGTATGAGCTGTGCGAACGGCGCGGTCACCGTGCCGTGTCCCGCGGGCCACTATTGTGCCTACACACAGAGCGCGGTCGTGTGTCCTGCTGGAACATATAACCCCCTCCCAGGTCAAGTCGACGAGGCCGACTGTCTGCCGTGTATCCCTGGCAAACTGTGCAACGCCACGGCCATCGTCGAGCTCACAACGCGGTACGACTGCCCTAAGGGATTCTACTGCGAAGCGGCTGTGACGCTGCCCACGCCGTGTCCCGTAGGCCGCTTCCGTCGCACGCCCGGCGCCGCGACAATCGACGACTGTGCGTTGTGTACGGGGGGATCGTCGTGCGGCGTCGCCACGGTCGAGCCGATTGTGTGTACGAGCCGCACGTACTGTCCGCGCGGCGCGGGGGAGCCGCTGCCGTGTCCCGGCGGCGCGTACTGTCCGTTCAACTCGTCGGTCTTTATCCAGTGCCCCGTGGGCTTTTACTGTCCCATGGAAAGCGCGCGTCCGATCGCGTGTGCGCGTGGTTTCTATTGTCCACTTGGATCGGTGGCGCCGCTGGCGTGTCCGCTCGGGTTCATTGGCCGTGTGACTCCGCTTAACGGGGTCCTCAGTCGTTTGGGTGATGCCTGCGAAGCGTGTCCTGCGGGTACTTATGGTATTGATCCGAATCGCACGCGGTGCGACGTGTGTCTCGAAGGCTACGTATGCCTCGAGGCCACACGCGCAAGCCATCCGCAATCCAAGGACGACGACAATGGCTATCCGTGTCCCCCCGGCTCGTATTGCCCCGCCGGCTCGGCCACAGAACTGCCGTGCCCCAGCGGTTCGTACCAGCCCAACTTTCTCGCCACCACCGCGACAGCGTGCCGCCCATGTCCGTCCAATGCCTACCAAAACACCATGGGCCAAGCGAACTGTCTCCCGTGCTCCAAAAGTGCCTACGCTAGCGGCGGTGCGACCGTGTGCACTTGCAAGGGCAGCCACCGCGCGTTCCAGATGACCGACGGGTACTGCATTTGCGAGCCGGGGTACGAGTTTTACGACCAAGACATGGTCTTGCGCAGCGACGACGACGACGACGTCGACTGCCAGCCGATTGTCTACGACCGCTGCGGCGCGACGCAAGTGCGGGCCGACGGTGGCGCCTGCGTGCCCGCGTCCCAGACCTCGTGCGCGCAGAGCTGCGGCGGCACCAACGCCACGGGCACATTGGTCCCCAGCCTCGGGATCTGCCAGTGCGACCAGCAAGCCGACGTGGATGCCGTGTGCAACAAGAAATGCCGCGATGATGCGTTGCAAGTGCGTGTGGACGCCGCGACCGGTGCGTTGGAAACGTATGATCCGGCCACCGGCACTGTGGAATCGCTGGCCGACTCGGCGTCGTCGCTTGGGATCGTGTCCAAAGTGTCGTGTACCGGCGATGCGAGTGCGTGCCAGCTCCACACGGTCGCGCTGACGTCGGGTGGGTTCGCGGGCTCGTACGCCGCCCCACCAAATGTCGAGGCAGCATCCTCCTCATCCAGAAGACGACTGACCTCCACTACCACTGCTACCATCGCGAATCCCATGGTCTGTCTCCACGTCGGCCAGGGCATTTTCTTTGATCTGCCGACGCCCGACGCGTTCCCCATCTATCTCAAAGACTCGATGCTCAACACGAACCCGACGTTCGACTACGGCGCGTTCCGCGCGCTGGCGACCAAAGTCAAAGCCAATACTGCGACCGTCTCGGCCTTTGCGTTCTCGTTTACTGAGGCCGGTATTTACGTCTTTGGGAATTCGCTCAACGGTGCTGCCAAGACCGTGATCACCGTGATGCAGGCCGGCACCGCGTGCCCGACAGAGGCAGCGATCATGCCACTGAACGAGAAGAACCTCATTGCCGTCAGCGTGAAACGCCGGACCGACGACATCATTCTCGCGCCTGATTGGGAGCTCATCATTGGGCTATTGGGCGGACTCGTGGGGATGGTAGTTGCGGTCATTGCCGGTCTCTACTACTTTCGCACCAAGAGCTGGGCAACGTCGAGCACGCGGCGCCGGCTCTTGGGGTACCGGGCGACCAGCAAAGCAACTGATCTCGCGACCATGCATTCCAAAGGTGTGGCTACGGCCAACAAGGCGTCAGCCGTTCCAACCGGCGACGCTATGTACACGCCATCGCCGGTGATGATCCTCGACGACGGGACGCCGTCTGCGGTGGATAGCGGCTCGCCGCCATGGTCCAAGCATCTCTTGGGGCACGGCGACCGTGGCGGTGGCGGTGGCGGTGGTGGTGGTGGCTTTAGCCCTGCAGGGCTGGCGCGCTGGGAAGAAGAAGATCTGGATCTGCGCGAGCTCGTGGAGCGGCTGCAGCAGCACCACGACGCCGTGACCAAGTGTTTTGACGACCAAAAGGGCGACGTGCAGTCGCTGCTGCAGCATCTCCAGCATGAGTCCGCCGAGCTCAAGCGGCTTCTTATGAATGCTCTCACGTCCGTTCCATCTCTCCAGCCGGCGTCGTCGAGTGGAGCTCTCTTGATGCAGGAGCCATCGGTTGTAGTACCTCACGACTCTCGGTCTCCGATACCACCAATCGTGGCAGTGAGACCAGAAGACGTACCCCAGGCTACTAGGGCCACGATGGCGACGCCTCCGCTCGTCTTGACTCCACCATCAGCTGCATCGGTCCCGTCATCAGCCTCGCAATCCGTCCAGATGACTGGAAAGAACGCGCCGGCCACGACCGTCGCTGCACTGTCAGCAGGGCCAGCAGTCCCACAAGACACCCTCCGCCCGGCAGCAGAGACCAAAGCCAAGGCCGATTCGATGGCCACGCGACAAGAGCAGGTGCAAACCGAGTACGTGGCGACGTTGCGCGACCAATTCCCACAACTTTCGAGTGACGAACGGCAGCGCCTCGTGGACGAATTCGCCTCCGATCTAGGACGACTCGAGAGTTCGCTCAGTGTCGAAGCGCACAAGACCCAAGAAGACGTGCAGACGTTGCAGACGGCGCGTACAGTCCTGGCTGAGAGCCACGCGCGCGCGATGCAGGCAGCTGTTGAGCAGCAGACGCGTGCACTGGAAGCGGATCAGCAGCAAAAGCGTACAACGCTGGAGAGCAAGTTTGCAGAAGAAGAAGACGCGATCGAACAAGAGTACCAGCGCGAACTGCTGGAGCTCGAGCAAGAGTTTGCGGCACTGGAAGACGAAGAGGACGAGATGGCGTTTGACGAGGACGAGGGCGATGCAGCCACGGCAAGAAGCGGAGAAGAGGGCGATAGGGAAGACAGCGACGCCGAGTCGGAGGAAGACGGGGAGACGTCACGCTCTGCTCGTTCTTCTGAGGCGAGGAAGACGCACATGCTGGACGCTCTGCGGCGACGACGCACTGATGTCTCTAGGATCGAGCGACTCGCTGCCGGTGAGAAGGCGTCGATGGCGGCAGACGCTGCGGTCGTCACGGCGCTAGAAAAGGAGATTGCCAACGTCCAGCAACTCTTTGCAACGAGCATAGAAGACCAGGGTCGGGAGCTGGAGCGAGGCGCGGATACCAAAAAGAAAAAGTTGCGCGAGCGGATTGTTGCACGAAAACACGCAACACAGTCTCCATCACAGCTTCTTGCGCTGGACGCCGAAGAGACCATGGCGGTCGCAGTGATCGAGAGAGAGCTAGGGGCGCAGCGAGCCCAGTTGGAGAGACACTTGAACGCGATGGAGGAGGCGACAGTCGATCGGATGGAGACTAGTGCGGTGATAATGGCGAGCGACGTGGATGCTTTGCTAGCGCACTGTCGCGCCGAGCATGAGCGAGAAGCGGAGGCGCTTCGTGCGCAACTCGTACAGGATCGTCAGAAAGTAGAGGATAGCCTAAAGAACCGTTTGGCACATCGCCGTCAGCAACACCGAGCGAACGCTGCTTCGCATTTGCCCACGACTGCGGCGGAGTCCCGCGTGACGCTGGAACGAGAAGTTGAGCAAGAAAAACGAGACGCGCGACGGGAAATGGAAAAGACGCTCCAGCAAAAGCACGAGACTGCGGTGCGAGATCTGGTGGAGCGACAGCGTGCACGCGTGGCGTCTCTTCTCGACGCAGCGACCGCCGATGCGAACGCACAGGTCGACCGCAGCAGACACACAGTCGGCGCAGCCGAGGCCGAGCTCGAGCGACTCCGCGCTGAGCACGCGCGAGAACAAACTGCGCTCGAAGCCTCGCTCTCTGCAGACCGTCTACGCCAGACCGATGCTCTTCAGAACCGACTTGCCGCGCGGCGACTCGCCAGACTGGACGACGCAAAGCTAAGCGACGACCAGCAGCAGATTGAGCAGGCTTTGGAGAACGACACTCGTCAGGAGCTCCTCCAATTCGAGCGGGAGCTGGACCAAAAAGAGACCGAGACTGTCACGGCTATGGTCCGAGAGCACCAGACGCAAGACGACGCGGCGTTGGATCGATTTTTCGCTGCGGTAGGAGATGCGAGCGTCGCGCTGGCAACGCGGTCGGCGCTGGTCGCTGCCGAGCAAGCAGAGATCGATCGTCTACACGAAGCACTGGCGGTTGGCGAGACCCAGGCGCGTGACCAGGAGCTCCGCGACGCAGCGCTGCGCGCGAAACGCCTAGTGGACCGACTCACCCAACGTCGTCTACGTCTTGGTACACAGGAAAGTGGTCCGGTGCTCGAAGCGGACGGCGCTCTGGTGGAAGTAGCCGCCACAGCAATGGCGACCGCGATTGAGGACGAGCTTATGCGAGTGCGAAACCAGTACGATGTCGACGCGCAGCAGCGTCGCGAGCAACTGCAGGCGGACGCCGAGCGCCGCAAAGCCCACCTGCGCGACCGTCTCAGTCGGAAACGAGCCGCAGTCGAGACGCTGCGAGAGTTGTCCGTGGGTAATGTCCCGAGCGACCACCAACTCCAAGCCGATGAGAATGCCGGGATAAGTGAAATCGATGCGGACCTGGACAAGCAGCGGGCCGCACTGGACGCGAGAGCTGCGACGTGTGACCAGGCATTGGTAGACTGTGCCGAGTCGACTGCTTTGGAGCAAATAGACGATTTGGAACGACGGCTGTCGGCATGTCGGCATGAGTACCAACAGGACGCGGCTGCGCATCGTGAACGCCTCGCGCTAGAGCGGCAGGCGCGAGACCGGTTGCTACGCGACCGACTCGCACAGCGACGCGCCCAGCGCCTCGCCGCAAGTGAGGCGGTCAGCAATGCCGCTGATGAGGAAGAAGCGGCTTTGGAGGCAGAGATCGTCGCCTCGACCCAGCAGGAACAAGAGGCGCTTGCCATAAACGCGCAAGAGTTAGAGGCAAAGTACCACCAGCAGATTGAAGCCATTGCCACGCGCGTCCACGACGAAGCGGCACAGCGACGCACCACCGCGCAGAAGGAGTATGAACGCGCCGAGGCGGAGCGCCAACGATTACTTGAAGACCACGATCGTGAGCGTCAGACGCTGAACCAAGCACAGGAGGTGGAGCGCACCAAGCAGAAGCAGCGGCTGCGCGACACACTGGCCCAGCGACGGGCCCAAACGCTCGCTAATTCCAAGCTGGACGAGTCGGCCAAGCATGCCCTCAGCAAGCAGTTGGAAGCAGAAGACAAGATCGAGATGGTCACGTTGCTCGCGGAATTAGATGCACAGCGTGAACACGCAGCGCGTGACGTGCATGCGCGTCACACGCACGAAGAGGCAGCCGCGTGGAAGGCGGTGGGCGAGGCCAGCGGCCTTGTGGCGGTGAGTGAGGCGGCTCGGCTGGTTATGGACGCGGCCCGAGATGTTGAACTCAGTCGACTGGCGTTGGAGCTGGAGACTGCGCTGAGTGGAGCACGCGACAACGACTCGAGTGACGCAGCTGCACGAAAAGCGCGACTCGCCCAGCGGTTGGGGCACAGGCGCCAGAAGGAGACGGAGAGAGCGACAGTTGGTGAGGACCTATACGACCCTCACGCGACGGTCATTCGTGTGATCGAAGATGCGGTGGAGAAAGAACGCGAGCGCGTCCAGCGTCAGTTTGCCGAGAGTCTCCAGCATCGAGTCGAGGAAATCAACAGCGAAGCAGCAAAGCGCAAGGCGTTGGTGCGGGAGAGAGTGGAGTTGAAACGCAAAGCGTTAGTGATGAAAGCCTCAAGGGCGAATGGACTCTTGCCGGACGAAATGCGCCTAGAAAAAGAGGCAATTACGAGAGAAGAGACTGCTGCCGAGGCGATGATCGAGGAGGACGCCGCGTTCAAGAAGCGGGCAGCAGAAGAGGACGTGCACCGTCAAGCCAAGGAGGTCGAGCAGACGCTGCAGCACGCAGCTGAATCACGTGGTGACGAACTGGAGAAGCTATTGGACGCGTGTCGACGCGACCATGAGACCGAAGCAGCGGCAATGCGGCGGTCGCTAGCGCTTGAGCGACAGAAACGACACGCAGCGTTAGAAGATCGCTTAGCAAAGCGGCGACATGAAAAACTGACTGAGGGATCAGAGCCACACAGTCCCGAGGAGCTGGTCGAGATAGAAGCTGCGTTGGTTGAAGACGAACGGCGCGAGCGACGTCAGTTAATCCAGCAGCTGGCTGACGAAGAAACGACCCGACTCGCCGACGCCGAGACGATCCGGCAACGCCATGTAGCGGACTTGATCACACACGCTGAGCGCGACATAAGAGACCGCCAAACACCATCCCACGATGCCCTTGCGGCGGCTGAAGCCGAGCTGCGACGTGTGCAGGATAACTACGCGCGGGAACTAGCAGTGCTCAAGACGTCGTTGGCCACGGAGCAAAAGCGTCAGGAGCACAAGCTCCACGAGAAGCTCGCGGTGCGACGCGCGCAGCGGCCATCCACGGCGAGTGAGGAGGAGGCGGCGTTGACAGCGGTCGAGGAGGCGCTGGAACTCGTGGCGTTGCGAGAGACACTGGAGCTGCGGGCTGCGGAGGCCATGGCCGACATGCGACTCACCCACGATCCACAGACGCAGCAGGCGGTGCGTCTATTGACACAGGCGTCGGCGAATGCGGTCGCCGCCGAGGCCGCTCGACAGGCGATCGAAGCTGCGCGGCAAGTCGAGAAGGATCGTATCACCGCCGAGTTTGCGCAACGTCGTCAGCGGTTGCACGACGACGAAGCTACTGACGTTCGCTCCCAGAAGATGAAGCTGCAACACCGATTGCAACAGCGCCGCCGACGTGAGAAAAATCTGGATCCGACGAGCGACGCTAGCGCACGTCTCGAAAGTGATATAGACTCGAACGCAATAGTCTCAGAGGTACTGGAGAGTGCACTCGACGACGAGCTCGCGCGGACGCGTCGCCAGTTTGAAGCGAGTCGCACACGTCGCATCGCTGAACTCGAAGCCGAAGCGACGGGGCAAAAGGCGTCGCTACGCGAACGAATGGAGCGCAAACGAAAAGCGCTGGCTATGCGAGCGGCGGCGACGTCTTCTGGACCAGAGCGCGACGCCATCCACGTCGAGCAAGCGGCATTGGTGGAGGCACAGGCTGCTGCTGAGACCACGATTGATCATGAGCTAGTGACGCGCAAGCGTGAGGCAGAAAAAGTCATCGATCGTCAACAGCAGAGTGCAATAGAGGCCCTGCAGTCGGCGGCGCAGGCGACGGGCGACGAGTTGGAAAAGCTGTTGGCAGCGTGCAAGGCGGCCTACGACAAAGAGGCAGACGCACTGACGCAACGGCTCGAGCACGAGAGACAGCAGCGGGAGCTAGCGTTGCGCGATCGACTGGCCAAGCGTCGAGCGGAAAAACTAGCAGAGACAGAAAAACTACTGACTGGAAAATCAGCCGATGAACAACACACCACACTTGAGGCAATGGATAAAGAATTGGTGGCAGAAGAGACCCAGGCACGTGAGCAGTTGATGCAGTCGCTTCAGAAAGAAGAAGTCCGCAGTCTTGCAGCGGCTGAGGTTTTGCTTCAACGCCATTCGACCGAGGCATTGGAGATTGCGGACCGCGTGGCCCAGGATCGTCAGGCGGCAGTCCACGCAAACCACGCGGCAACTGAGACCGAGCTGCAACGGGTGCGCGACGAGCACGCGCGCGAGCTGGCGACGCTCTCAGCATCACTGGAAGCGGAACGTACACGACAGGAACAAATGCTCCACAACAAACTGACGGCGCGACGAGCCCAGCGACGAGCCGACGGCATGAGCGACGACGCGCTGGCCGCCGAAGAAGCGCTGGAGATGGCGGAGTTACAGGACCACCTGCAACAGCGCGCGGCGCGTGAGGTCGAGGACGAACGCCGACGCCAAGACGAGAGTGAGGACGCGCTAGTCCTGGAACTGGCCAAGCTGGCGGCGCAAGCGACTGCGGCGGACACTGCGAGGCGCGCGATCGAGGCGGCGCGGCAGGCCGAGGTCGAGCGGATCGCTGCGGAGTTTGCGCAGAGTCGCCAGCGGTCGCAAGAGGTGGAGGTTGCGGATGCCACGTCTCGAAAAATCAAGCTGCAGGACCGATTGACCCAGCGACGTCACCGGGAAAAGTGCAAGAAGATCATCTCGACGTCGAGCCCAAGGCTCGAAGAGGACATCTTAGATTCGATAGTGGTGGCGTCCGAGGCCATGGAAGACGCTCTTGCCCACGAGCGCGAGCGGATCCAGCAGCAGTACGCAGCGAGTCTTGACCGGCGCGTCACGCAAATCGAAGCCGAAGCGGCTGCCAAGAAGGCAGCGCTCCACGATCGCATCGAGCGGAAACGCAAGGCGCTGACCATACGAGCTGGTCGCAAAGATGGGGTGGTGGGCGAATTGTCGGTGGACGAGGAACAGCGACTGCAAGCGGAACAAAGCGCTGCCGACGCGGCGATTGACCAAGAGCGTATGGAGAAGATGCGTGCAGCGACAGAAGAAAGCGTGCGTCAACAGCGTGTTACTCATGCGGCGTTGGCGCTTGCGACGACGGCGACTAGCGACGAGCTCGAGCGGTTGCTGGACGCGTGTCAGCGCGCGCACGCGAGTGACGCGGACACACTGCGACGCACGCTGCAGCAGGAGCGAGTGCTCCAAGAGCAGACGCTGCGGGATCGGTTGACGCGGCGACGCGAGCAACGGCTGGCGGAAGCGCTGCGGCAGCCAGGCACCAATTTGCTATCAGAAGCCGAGGCTACAGCAGTGCACGCTGCGATTGTAAAAGACGTAGAGGATGAAGGCGCGCGCGAGCAGGCGCAGCTCGCGCAGTCGCTCGCAGAGGAAGAAGCACGACGATTGGAAGAGGCCGAGACAGTTCAGCGTCGCAACGCGGCCGAGAAGATGAAAGCGATGGAGAACGAAGCGAATACACGCGGCGAGCAAGCACGGGCCACACAGGCGGCTGCAGAAGACGCATTGCGGCGCGCACAAGACGAGCACGCGCGCGAGACGCTCGCGCTACAGGCGTCTCTCGAGGCCGAGCGCAAATGGCAGGAACAAAAGCTGCAGGACAAGCTAGCGGCACGACGCGCCACGCGCACGCCACCGACTCAGACCCAGCAGAGCCAGGAGAACCGGGAAGATGAAGAGGAGCATGCGATTGCGGCAGAGGAAGCACTGGCGCGGATTCAATTAGGAGAAGAACTTCAAGCGCAGGAGGCCAAAGCCATGGACGACGAGCGGCGCCGCCACGCCAAGCTAGAGCAAGCGATTGCCACGCAGATTGCAACGGCAGCCGCCACCGCTGGAGCCGCCGACGCGGCGCGCAAAGCGATCGAGGCCGCGCGCCAAGCCGAGATCGATCGGATCGCGACCGAGTTTGCAGCGAGTCGCATGCGTGCAATGGATGCGGACGTAGCGGATGCCGAGGCGTGTCGTGCAAAGCTGGATGAGCGACGCGCGCACAAGCGGCGTCGCGAGATAAAGGACAAGAGTTCAACGCACAAAAAGGAAGTGACTTCGTCCAGTAGGGATATGAACCACAGCCCTCGTCTCCGGTCGCTCACCGAGACCGAGACCGAGACCGAGGCCGAGAAAGAGATGATGCGACTGCGGAGCGAGCACACAGCAGCTTGTGAGGAACGTGTTGCGGCGCTGGAACAGGACGCAGCGATGCGGAAAGCGCGGCTTGCCGAGCGGATCGCCAAGCAACGCCAGGACGCGAGGAGGTCCACGGTGGCGGCACTTAATGCGCCGTCGAGTGAGGCACTCGAGCAAGAACTGGCGATCGAATTGGAGACCGAGACGCGCGCGATTGATGCGACCTTGGCCGCTGAAAAGCAAAAGATCTTGGACGACATCGCAGCGACGCACGCGCAGGTGCAAGCCAGTCTGGCTGCGGCGGCCCAGCGCACGGCCGACGAGATGGAGCACTTGCTGCGCCAGTGTCAAGAGACCCACAATGAGGAAACCGTTAAGCTGCAACAAGTGTTGGAAGTGGAGCGACAGCGGCAAGAAAAGACGCTTCAAGACCGCATTGCCCAGCGCAAGCAGCAGCGGCTCAAAGCACAAGAACAGCAGCAGCAGACAGTGGAGGGAATCGCAGTTGTAGAAGACGTTGCAGCCGACGAGCAAGAGACGCAAGCGCTGGCTACCCAGCTCGACGCCAGTGAAGCGGCCGTGTGGGAAGCGATGCGACGCAAACAGCAAGACGAACTGCTGGCCCTCACGCAGCAAGCCGACGCCGCGGCGCGTCAAAAACAGGACGATGCCAAGCGTGTCCAGGAGAGCGCCGAACTTGAACTCGATCGCCTCAAGCGCGACCACGAAAGCGAAATGACGACGCTCACCGCGTCGTTCGAAGCCGAACAGAAACGCCAACAGCAGCAGCTCCAGCAGCGGATTGCGGCGCGGCGAACTAAGCAGCAAAAGCAGCAAAAAGAAACCGACGACACGGATACGCTCGGCAAAGAACGCGTGGCTAAGCAGCTTGAAGAGCAAGAGGCTGCCGACAAGTTGGTCTTCGAACAAGAAATGCAGATCGAGCTCGCGCGGCGGCTTGATCACGAACGCGCGCGGCAACGGCAGCAAGAAGCCGAGCTCGTGCTGCGTGTCGCCCAAGCCAAGATCGATGCCGCGGCGGCCGACGCGGCACGCCACGCAATGGACGCGGCACGCCACGTCGAGCTCGAGCGGCTCGCGACGGAATTTGACGAGACAAGCCGCGCATTGCGCCAGACCCACTTGACCGATCTGCAGACGCAAAAGCACAAATTAGAGACGCGTGTGGCCGCGAAGAAGCAGAAAAAACTTCAAGAGCTCGAAGCAAAACGCGAGCGCGAGCATCAAAAACTGCGCGAACGCCAAGAGCAAGAAGCGCGCGATGCAGTAGCCGCGCAAGAACTGGCACAGGCCGTAGTAGAGGAGGCCCTTACAAAGGCGGCGGGTGGACAGGAGGAGGGGAACCCTGACGTGTCCGCTCCTCTGGTGGAGGAGGGTGTGATTTTGCCCTCGACAGATCCGACCGTAGAGGAGACCAAGCTGGAAGAGACAAAGCCGACTGGCGATATCGTGGAAGAGGTAGCAGACGAGGCAGCGCGTGCTGCACAGCAAGCACGCGACATTGGAGCCCTTCAGCAGCTTGTGGATGCGCGCGTCGTGCCGTCGCGGATGCCGCTGCTGGCGGCGATCGAGCTCGTGCTGAGCCACCGTCACCAGCACGAGACATCGCAGCTCTTGACGCAGCAGTCCACCCACAAGACACAGGCGATGCGAGACGCCCTGCGCGAGATCCTGCAGCGCAAGACCGCGGCCAAAGCCGCTGTGATGCGGGGCCACACGAGCCAAAATCAAAACCACGAGGTTCACGAGATTTTCGAGCAACGGCTCGCAGCACTGGACGCAGAATACGACGAGCAGATCCGCCGTGCTGAAGAAACCGTGATTCACGCGGAAGAGGCGCAGGCGAGTCGCCACCTCCAGCGTCTCCAGTATCAGCAGCTCTCGGAGCTGCAGTTTTTGCTGGCGTACTTTAACGGTACAGTGCACCAGCTCCAGCTCCAGCAGCAGCAGAAGGAGAATGACCGTCGTGCACAGGCTACTCAAGCAGAGCTGGTTGGACCAGGGAGTGAGCAGCGGCCTCGAGTCGTGGTGGTGGCTACAGACCACGACACTGACGACCGCCTGAACGAGCTGCGTGCACGGCTGCAGCTCGACGCCGACGATCGTCTCCAGCAGCTCGTTCTCGACCAGCGCAGCGAACAGCAGAGTTTGCAGACCGAGCTGGACGCCGATCTACGTCGCCTCGCCGACGACTACGATCACCTCGTCGAGCAGGAACGTGCTGCAATGGAAACAGCGTTTCTCGAGCGCGTGCGCAGCCTCACAAGCGACGCACCGCAACGTAGCGTGCTCGCGCGTGAGAAAAACGACCAAATCACAAGTCTGCTGCTGATGCTGAGGGGCCGTCACGCCCAGCACGAAGCGCGCTTACGGCGACTCGCCGCGACGGCCGTTGCGACGCTCGACCACGAGTACGCACGCAAGAAAGAGATTGTGACGGCCAAGATGCACCAGCGCCTTGTCGAAGAGAAGGAATTGCTGCGACAAAAGCAAAAGGCGGTAGCAACGACCACAGTGCCAAGAGAGGAGATAGAGGAGAAGGAGGAGAAGGCGAAGAAGGAGGAGAGGAGGGAGCACGTTGCTGAAGAGGACGGGGAGATCGTTGATCTGCGACGTGTACTGGAGCTCCGCTTGATTACGATTGAGGAACTCCTCCGTGAGCAGCGCATGGTGCCAGATGCCAAGACACAGTCGACCAACGACCTCGACGTGTACAAGCAATCGCTGGTCCACGCGATCGACGAGGCGTGTCAGTGGCGCGTCCTTCTGCACACTGCCGTCGACGCCAACGACATGGCACTGCGGTTTGTCCCACGTGACGCAATGGACGACACGACCCAAACACACGTTGATTTCGCCAACGCGTTGGTCCAGATAATGGCTGCGACGCCACCATCTCCAACCGACGCCAACAAAAGGAGGGCGGTGGTGAACCGGGTCGTCGTGGCCACGGGCCTCCCCCTTACGCAGGACGCGACGCCAACACTCACGCACTTTGACGCCGCGACGCAGACGCTGTGGGTCGACGCTGCGTGTGTTGCCCAGCTTTCGGCCGGGCAGTTGGCGCTTGTGGTGGTGCACGGTGTGGCGGCGGCCGAGACGCAGACCCACGACGCGGCCGAACCGCAGTTTATGGGCTGCGTCTATCGGCTGCTAGTGCAGTGCTATCAAACCCTCTTCCTCTCGTCGCCGCAGTCGAATCCACCAATGAAAGAGGTGCCAACGATCGACGCAATTTCTCCGCCGCACGTTCAGCCCATGGGGGACAAGAAGCGGCCGGCGGCCGAGGACAAGGCAGGCCAGTGGCAGTCGCGTCTCACGGCGATGGAAAGTTTTCTTTCGGACTTTAGCGACCGATCCAGTGATAGTAAGGCCCCTTCGCCACCACGACTGGGCCGGGAATCGTCGCAGTTGAAGCGATCGACGATGTCGCTGTCGTTGTCGAGTCGGCTCTTGCTCCCAGGGACGCTAGTGGCCTCAGAAGAAATGGATGCGATGGTGGTGCTGGAGCGGCGGCAGTTTTTGCTGGAGAAATTAGATGCGGCCGAGAAACTCTATACGCACGTGCTGCGACAGTACCAAGAGCAAAAGCAGGCGCGCGAGTTTGTCCACGAAATGCTCGAGCAGGAAAAGGACCGGGAGCGACCCGGGTCGTCGCCGTCACCCTCGTCTCAGGCCATAGCGGATCCGCTTCGACTGGATGCGCTGCAACACGAGGCCGAAACCATCGAACAAGCGTTGGTCAAGACGCGACGCGAACGTGACGATCTCTTTGTGCAGTGCCAGGCGCTGCGCGACGAGCTCCAGCATGTCATGGATGGTGCCCAACCCGAGTCCAAAACTAGAAACACGAGTGTGGGTATCGTCGACTTAGCGTTTTAGCGTGCTTGGGCATAATTTCTAAACTGATTTAGGTGTCTAGAAAACTAGTTTAGGAATTGTAAATATGTCAAATACCTGTTTTTGTTCAGAAATCCGCCTAAATTTTCGTTTAGGCATCGAGGCCATCTCTAAAATTCTCTAAAAGTTTTGGGGAGCTGGGGATATTATACCATTTTACAACTTTATTGTGATAAATATACCAAACATTTCAAAAATTTGGAAAATATACCATTTTGTCGTTTCCGACCAACATAAACATGGAAAATATACCAAAATGTAGATTTCAAAGTAGATTTAAGAAGAATGGGTGAAATATACCATCCACAATTGAAGTGTATCTAGTGGAGACCGCGCCACTAATTTGACTCACCGCAGATCACTTGTTCGTGCAAGACCGCTTGATATGGCCACTTCCATTGCATACTGTGCATTTGTAGGCCATCTTCTTTTTCAGGTCCTTGCTGGCCTGTTGCGCTTCGATTCGCTTCGTAGATTTCTTTGGACGACCACGTTTCTTTGGCACCGGGGGC
>JAADVD010000393.1:0-27257 GCA_023334535.1 Pythium vanterpoolii
CAGCGCCTGTATGACACCTTTGTGGCTAGCGGCAAACACCACGAGCTGAGGTGAGTTGTCATAGTCTAGAAGGGGTTGGGAGTGTGCGATGCCATGCTGACCGTGTGTGTGTTCTGTCTCTTGTAGTGTCTTGCTGGAAGCCGTGACGCGCGCTAAGTACGAGCACTGGATGCTGCTGATTCAACGCGTGCTGGCGAACGCGCCCGAGCCTCCCACCATGTGATCGTAAAGCGTCTACGAGCACACACGTTACAAACTGCCAATTGTTGATACACCTTTGCGTCCACCCGTCAAAACGTTTGCCTACAGTACATACACCCGCTCGAGGTTTTGTATTACACGTTCATGCGCTCCATCTCAGGAATCCGAGAGACGCTGCGGCAAAAAAGGATCTGCGCGGCGACTTCAATGTCGAGGCGCGCTTTCTTCTCGCGCATGAGCTGCCCATAGTTTGTAAACGCTTCATAGAATGGCACAGAGGCGGCGCTCATGCAGAGGTATTTTTTCGCAAGCTTGGCGAGCCACGGAAACGACCGAACGTATCGGCTCCACCAGTCCAGTGGGTCGTTTTCACGGTCGTCCGTGGCTGGAAGGGCGGGCGAATCGAGGTAGAGTTGGACATGGGCTTCGAGTTTGTCGTTCTCGCTGGTTTGTTCATGGGCGTCTGCGAGTGGAAAGAAAGCGTTAAGGATGCCCCCTTTCTTGCCGACAGCTGGCTGGCCTAATAACGCTGTCGCTGCTGCCTTGGCCTTTTTGTCGTGGTCGCCGTCGGCCTCTTTATCCCCACCGCTGGCATTGTCCACGAGCTCAACGTGAAGTACTTTGAGCATCTCAATAAGCTGATCGCGTTCCGCTGGATCTAGGAACGGTAGCGTCTTGAAACGCGGGTCGAGGAGACACGACAGATATGGTGAAGATGGCGGCATCGCTCCACAGGAACACAGAGGCAACGCGGCTCCCAGCGCCGACGCGATCGCGTTCCGCACGGCTGAGACAAGCGACGTCGCGATCCACAGTTCGGCGTGGTCAAGGTGTTTCCGGATACTGTGGATGAGCGGTAGCGTGATCGACAGGCCGGGGTACTCACAGTTAGTCGCGACATGGACGACACCTTCGATTGGCTCGAGCAGACGCGCGAGCTCCTTCAAGTTGGCCCACTCGTCCACCGATAGTTCACAGCACACAAACCGCAGTTGCATCGGCCGCCGATTCGGATTCGTGTCGCTTTCGAGATTGCTCTTGTACAGCATAAGCATTTGCTCCAACTCGACGATGCGGCAAATCATCTCGCTGGTCGAGTTCCATCGGTCCTCAAAATCACAAATCACTGAGAGTGTCGGCAATGGCAAACTTGAAGTAGAAGACGTTCTCCCAGAACCACCGTTGGCGTGTGTTCCGCTGTTATTGGCACCATGCGGAGACAGCTTCGGCGACTCGGCATGTCCGTCGCTCGTGGTCTTGCCTTCTGCTGCTTCCTCGTCGCCATGCTCGGCCCCATCACCGCTCCCCGCGTCCCCACCGTTATAACCCAAATTGGCCTCGGCAACTTTACGTTGCAACGAGAGGAAGATCTGATACTCGCTCGGGTTCTGAATGAAGTACGAAACGTAGTTGCGACAGCGTCGAATGAGTGGTGCGCACTTCATGAGCCCGGCCGAGACCGCGTTATCGAGCACATTGACAAAGCAGTTGACAATCGTCAACCACGGGTATTCTTCATGGATGGCTTTTTCTTCTTTGCCGTTCTTTAACATGGTCAACGCGGCGACTTTATTGGCGGGGATGTCCCACTTGTCCATGACGTCGCGCAGCAAAGCGATCGTATTCACGCTCTCGTCCAGTGGCAACACGTACACTTCGAGCACGCAGTCGCGTCGGCTGAAGCCCTGCGAAATCCAGTGGCCGCTCACTGTGAGCACATTCTGGCCAAACACTGACTTCCAATTGTTAAGCGACAAACTCAGCACGTCGACTTCGGCGATCACTTCTTTCAGCATCTCGCGCTGCGAATAATACAAATTCGCGAGCGCGAGCTTAAGCGTTTCTTCCGACGGGAGAAACTTGGCATTGGGCTGGCTTGGGTAGTCGGTGCCACTTACGAGGGCACCGAGTTCCGCTCCCATGCGGGAGACATCGAGCGGCTCATATTGAGCGATTAGATATTTGAGGAGACGGTGAGTCAGCAGCTTGTGTTGCTGCGGACTGCGGCGGCTCGAGCTTCCAAGTGCGGAACGTGGCGCATACAGCGATCCAGGGCCAGTCATAGGTGTATTGGCACTGCTAAGCAGTGAGTTTGCCACGGCATTCGACAGTAGCGAGGTCGCTGCATAGTCAAAAAGCCGTACATCCCCCGTGCCATTAGTTGCTGCGGCGATCGCGGTCGCATCCATCGCGCTAGGATCGCCCACCAATTCAAAGCCCGGCGGGAAATGCAGACCGCCGGGAACGCTCACACTGACCGTACTTGGCGTATGTAGTGTCACGAACGCCGAGGGATCAAATTCTGCTGTGGTGGTATTCTGCTGTATCGCTGGGGCCGAGGCGGTTGCTGTAGCGGCGACAGTTCCGTACTGCTCTGTATCAAGCATACCGTGGATGAGCTTGCGACGTTTAGCCGTGGTCGCTCGGCGACGTGCATTGCGCAAGTCGATGAGCTGCCGACGCGTGGTCTCGCTGGGCGACAGCGATCCAATCGTGAGTCCCGAAGTCGTCGACGTGACGATTGTATGGTCGCCTCCATGGGAGACATGGTGCTGCGGCTGATGGTGGTGGATCGTGTGGTGCATAGGCACGCTAGACATTACAGCAGACACCGGTGGAGACATGGCCATTGCCGCCACCGCCGCTGTCGGCGTTCCCGTACTAGATACTGATGTTACCCCCATGAGGTGGCCCACACCATTCGCGGCATGACTCGCCATGGCCGCCGCGAGCGCGCGCTTGGCCGCGCGGGGGTACTCGTAGTCGGCGGCCGATTTCCCTGGCGCGAACTTGTGGTGTTTCTTGCGCAAGTGGCGGTTCATGGTGCTGGTGCCGCCCGAGTAGGCAAACCGCGTGACGTTGTTGGGGCAGAGCGTGCACACCACAAACTTGCCGTTGGCTTCCTTGACAAAGTAGTCCCAGATAAAGCTCGGGAGCATCATGGTCGGCTCGCCCTTGTCGTTCACGCGCAGCCGCCCCACGCTACGCACGCCGTTTCCGCCTCCGCCACCGCTACCGCCGCCAAGACTGTCGGTGCTGCTCGCGCGTTGCCGCGTCGTTTCATCCGCTGTCGCTGTCGCTGCGTGCGGCGCGTCCGCATCGTCCGTTGTTGACAGCACCATCTCCTCATCGCCTGCGTCCTTTCCGTCTTCTTCATCATCGCTCGCTTCGTCCTCGCCCCCTAGGCCGTTGCCGCCGCCATGGCCTCCATTATCTTCAGCTTCTCCATTCCGCTCGTTTTCCTTTGCGTCTAATTCGCCCGCGCAAACAGCGCTATCGACGCCGGCGACGTCACTGCTGTCGGTGTGGTCCGTGGTCGGCGCAGTGGTGTCCACAACTGTGGACGCAATAGCCGCATCGTCCGGTTTGTGGACGGGAGCGTCAACATCCAGCGTGTGGCTGTCGGCCACATCTTCGTCCGTGTCGTCCACATCGCTTAGCTCGGAGTGGACGTGGTCGTCCGCAATGGCCGTGGCGTCTGCGTGCGTTAGGTTAGTCTCTGTCGCATCCACAACAGCATCAGCATCTGGCGCTTGAAGTTGCCCGACGCTCGGTTCAGGTTCCAGCGGAACCGGGACCGCGCTCATCAGAGCATCCGTGTCCATGATGAAGGTTAGACCGACGGTCTGGGTTTTAGACTGGGAGAACTCCCCAACCGGAAACCGCGGTTCGCCCTTGTAGCTCTACACCTACGAGCTATGAGCGAGAACCACCGTTTGAACAGAACCGTTCCACATTCAAATCTGGACCATACCCACATCAGAAACGAGTCCCAGGCGGAGTAACCTTCACCATCTGGACAAAGATCATCACTCACGCAGACATGCACTTTGTGGCTACCGGAAGTAATAAACGAAATCTGAAAAAGCCAGAAACCACCCAAAATGCCTACAAAACATGCTGTTTAAGTAATTAAATGTGTTCCTTGCGTCCGTATTGTAATTTACGGTTCTAGTCGCTTGCTGTCCTGTTGTCGCAGCCAGCACACAAGGGGACCTTGGTTCCTCTCATAATGAGTTAGTTGCAGTTTGCCCTGTCAGCGGCGGCGACCGAGGGAACATTCGCACACGCAACTCAGTCATTTGCGATTCGGCTGTGCATAGAGACCGTCCGCCCACAGCGATGGCGCTTGTCGTGAGCGCCGCGCCGCTCGGTTCACTCTGGTCCACGGCGGAGCCGGTCGTGAAAAGCGACAAGCGCGTGGCCACCACCACATCGTCATCGCCGTCGTCGGGGTCCTCTTCGCGCCGTACAGCATCCACCGACAGCAGTCCCGACCCATTAGACAGCAGCGGCAGCAGCTTTAACACGCAGCACAGCGGCGGCAGCTCCGGCATGGACACGTCGCCCAAGAAAACCAAGCAGCGGCGACGCCACAGAGGCGCCGACATTGTGCTGTACGTGCAAGACTGTGCGTTCACGATCCACAGCCACGTGCTCAAGCACAAGTGCCGCGTACTGTATCGACTCATTACGCAGCTGCGCGCCCAGAACGCTATCGGCCATTTAGCGAGCGGGGAGACCGATTATTCTGACGGCAAGGATGCTGTGCGAGGTCTCGGTCTCATTTTGCGTGCCGACGATCAAGACGACGAGAACCGATTCCATCCACGAGACCACGAATTCGTACTGCGGCAACGCGATCCGCTCACGTCGTCCCGTTTTGCAAGCACTACGGCGGCCCAGCCCCACGCACGCTGTCCACTTATGCCACGTCACTACCGTGCGGACCGCACGTCGCAATCACCGTCACCACGGTCAATGCGATTTCCTAAAGTGCGATGCGTTGCCCACCAGCGAAGCGACGGCGACGCCCACTACGACACTGACCACCAGCGTCCACGTGCAACGACAGAGCGAGAAGAAGACTTCAGTCCGGGCAAAGAAAATTATATCGGTACGCTCGTGACCGCCACCACCGTGCGGACACAGTCACTCCCGCGCGTCGCGCTTGCCCCCAAGCTGCCGTTTACCAGCACAACCAGTAGCAAATTTGGACCTGCTCGACGCAGCGGCGTGGGACCTTCACTCTCGACTTCCGTCACTTCCCACCCGGCGGCGACACCAAGCCCTCCACGCAGCATATCACCACAAGACCCCATGCGCGCTGCCCCAGATGCGTTTGCCGTTGAACTGGTGGGTGCTAGCGCCGATGCCGCCGCGACGTTGATCGAGTTTTTGTACTCGGGCACGACCGCCGGGCTCGATGAAGGCAACGCTGCGACTGTCACACGCCTCTGCAAGTGGTTTTGCATGGAAGACCACCTCCTGAACGTCGCGCTCATCGTGCGTGCCCGCAATCTCCAGTCGGTCGCCGAGTGGATGGACATTCTGTTGTGCTGCACGAACCTCCGCTCCAAAGCGCGAAAGCAGATCCTCGTGAAGCACTTGCTCGGGCGACTCGTCAAGCTTTCACCCACCCAGTTCCGCAATGTCATGGACCAGATGCCGCTCCAGCGCCTCGCGGCCATTGAAGACCCCGATTTGCTTGCGCTGGTCGTGACCTGCATGGTCAACACGGTGCGCAGCATGGAGATCTGGGACAAACTCACGTTTGCACTCGAACTGTGGCTTTTCTGGAGCTATCGCCGGCCGTTTGCCGCCGCCGTGCCGCTCGACCATCCGCACCCTGTGACGATCCGACAGCCGCTGAGTCTACTGGATTTCCACCAGAAATTTGTGTCGTGGCAGCCCGTGATTCGCATTGACGACCAGGAAGTCGGGGGCATTGACGCGTACGTCAAGCCCACAAACCTCTTTACATTTGGACCGTTCGTATTTCAAATCCGACTCGAACCGAACCGGCATCCGCTCATTTCGTGGCGCGTCGTGCGCGTTGGCACGCCGTCGGACGCCGCCGCCGACGACCTTGAGCTCAGTCGCTTCCGTCCCGGTCTGGGACCGTCGTTTACCGTACGTGGGCGGCTAGCGATCGTGTACAAGTGTTCACCCACTGGTCCGCTCTTGCAAGACGAGATTAGTGTCAAGTACACGCACTCGGAGAAAAACTACGCCAAGTGGACGGCGCTCTTGACCGGTCCGTCGGCGCATGCGCGGCACGTCGTCTTTGCAACGACCGAGCCCGAGTCAGAAGAAAAGATGCAGGAGCCAGAGCCTGAGTCGTCCCAAGAAGAGACCGCGCCGCTGGATAATGACAGCGACGCCGAGCTCGATCCCAGTCGCATCGAGCTGCATCGCACCACCGCGATAAAAGCACCTGGACCGCCCGGTACATCGCCGCCGTCCACCCAACCACCGAATACAAATGAGACCAGCGGCAGCAGTGACAGCTCCCTCTTTGACCCCATGACGTGCCATTTCTCGGGCCAGTTTTTCCTGTGGGGCCATCGCCTGTGCAATCTGTACCACTTTTTACTGGTCTCGACGCTCTTTTACCTCGTGCCACGGGGGTCGCCACGCGAGCTGTTTCGCGAAGCAGTCCAAACGCGCATGCGGGAGCTGCCCGTCGAGACGCTCGTTTTGGTATTGCAGAGCGACCGACTCTGTGTGCCCGACGGCGAGACGACGCTTGCCGTGGCCGTGGCCACGCTCTGTTTCTCCGACTATGGGACGGTGCACTACGCGGTCGAGCAGATCCGCGCGCTGTTTCAGTGCGTGCGCTGGTGCTATGTAGACCTCGAGCAGATCATGCGTACGCTCGAGCACGCGCGGCGCGAGCTCCAGCTCTACGAGCTCATTGAGCAGCAATTGCGCGACCACTACAATTTTGGCAGCACGGCACGGCGAGCGCCGTGGAATGTTCACGATGAAGTGACGCCGTACCGCGCGACCACGACACTGGTTGAGTTTCAGATCGAAGCCGGCGATCGCTCGCTCTCGCCCAGCAAATTCCTCTATTCACAAGATTGAGGTAGACTAGAAAGAGATTAGAAGAACTAGTATTGGATATTGAAATATTGGTGTTGGAAGGTGTGAATGTGGAAATGAAATATATCAGGCTGTATCGCCAGTCGGATGTTTGCTTGTGGATGGATAACTGACGGTGTAGCCATGATAAATGACGCACATCCAGTTTAGACCCAGCCAAACTATAAACATTAACAAAACTGCGAAAAACAAAAGAAAAACAAACTAACAAAAACAAACAAGAGAAAGAGCCGTACCCCCTCGATGCCACGCTACAGGAATGAAAATAGTACTCGTCGTCGCATGTGCGGACGAGGTCTCCCACACAACTCGATTTCGCGTGGAAGAGAAAGGAAAGAAAACCCTCATCGGCAACATAATGTTCGGCAACTTTCGCGTGGCGTACGCAGACGACGACAGCAATAGCGGCAGCGACAGCGACACGGACCGCGGCGCGCAAGAGGACGCGCTGACGCAGGTGGATGTGCGCGCGGGCCGGCGAAGCGCGTATCGTGGGCGACGCTTGCACTTTCCAGTGAACCACCTCCAGCAGTTCTACCACTTGCCGTTGAAAGCGGTAAGGTTTCCCTTACTCTATGAAATAAAAAATCTCCCTTCCCAACTCCCCCTTAGGCGGCGCACGAACTCGGCATCTGCGAGGCAGCGCTAAAGCGCATCTGCCGCCGCAACCACATCAAAAAGTGGCCGTACCGTCAGCTGCAGTCGGTCATGCGGCGCATTGAAGAAGAGTCTCGTCTCGACATGTTGCAGCATGCGTTTGAACACAGCTGCGTCTTGCGCACCATTCCCACCTCATCGGTAGGGTTTTTGCTTCCCCACGAACTCGAGAGTCGCCGCAAAACCAGCGTGGCGTTAGACGAACAATTAGCGCGCGAGCAACGGGCGCGATCAGTGCGCGTCCAGCAACTAGAAAAGGAGCGACAGGCGATTATTGCCTCGGCCCACTTGGCGACGAGTCCCCGGGCTCACTGCCACGAGATGAAGGGCACAGAAGGCGAAGAGTCCCAATCGATCATTATGCTGGACGCGGTCAGTGTGGACGATCCCCTGAACATGCTTGCGAGCCTATGTGTGTCGGAGCTGTCGCTGACGCGTGGAAAGGTAACGTTGGTCGTACAATACTGGAGTTAGGATCGTTGAAGGCGTGAGATTGACTGTGGAGAGAATCAAAAGCGCTTGCAGGTCCACCGCAAATCGTGCCATCCGCTGCGCGACGTTGGTGATATCCGCTCAGTGGAAATCCTCTCGTGCATGATGACCAAGGCGGCGGATGATGTGTGATCATGTGACGTGTGCCGGCGCGGATGTTGAACAACCCAAACACCTCTACAATTTAATAGAGAGAAAATGAGAATGACACTTCTGGGTTGTTGATACCGAAAATTTGGCGCGGAGCGTGTTCAATTTGCCTTCCAAATATAATATTTTCCGCCACTTCGTGCTGTGTAGCACCCGCGGATTGGGAGATTGTGACGAGTGTCCACCTTCAACCACCATGTTCTGGGACTTTCTCATGTGCACTGCAGTCATCTGATGACTCTTGGCCCCAACTTCGACTTGTGAGGGAGCCACACAGTGGGACCTTCCCGAACATGACGACGACCGGAGATGCATCCCTTCGGTTCTTCTCGCACAGAACCACAACTGTGGGCCATAGTGCTTTGCAGAATTTGATTGGCAATCAGCGCCGTCGTCGAATGAGTTCTCGCAGATATGATGCTTTAGTATGTGTAAACACTCAGACCGCAAGAGTGTTTACAAAAATTGTAGCTGAGTAATGACAGAGGGCCGCGGATGAACACGTGCCACTAACGGCAGATTATGTTCTCCCTCATCTCGGAAATTTTGGTTACCGACGCAATTACCGGAGACCCTGTGACACAGGGCACCACTGGCTGTGCTGAGACTGAGCGGCGATCCGTAATTGCCTCCTTCAGATCTGGATAGAAAGGATGCTGCATCACCGAATAAGATTTTGAGTCCAGCAGCCGAAAAAATCAGAACCTCAATTCTAGCGGCCATACAGTTGCTCGACATATTCATGTTCTAGGTACTATACTACCATACCCGACAATATACATATCCACGCATGACACACATTGTTCTAGAGGATGCACATGTCTTCGTTCTCGAGCATGCAAAGAAGCGGTAGCCGAGAAAAGGTCATGGCAGCGGCGGTCATCTTGGCCTGCTCCATCTCGTCCTCCTCAATCTTCACGGCGCACAGTGCGAGCGACTGGAGCGCCTGACGCATCGCCTCCTGCGTAGCGCGTGTTTCTCCAACAAACGCAGGGTACGACATACGCTGCAGCTTGGGCGGCGCTGATCGCCGAGAGCTGCTGGTCTTGCTGGTCTTTACGGCCTTGGTCTTCGTGGCCGATCGGCTGGTCGGCGCCGCATCGACGCTCGTGCGCTCCTGGAGTTCTTTGGATTTGTTGGCGCGGTACGGCCAGTTAAACTTGCCGCGCTTGCAAATGCGCTTGAGCGTGATGACCGCTATGCCCAGTCGCTTGGCCGCCTCTTTCTGTGAGATGTGAAAAAACGGGGCGAGTTCGTCCTTAGTGTAGTGGAACAGCACGCGGCTCTTGCGGTGCTTGGTGGTCTGGGGCTTGCGCGCCGTATTTTTCTTCTGCTTGAACGACAGCGCACGGCCGACGCGGCGAGCCGTGCGCGGCTTGTCTGCACACTTGGCAGCGGCCTGGACCGGACTGCGAACCATAGGAACAGTGATGGACATGATGGTGGAGGTTGGGTGGAAAAGGGTTGGAGGGGTGGATCGCAAATTGTGGAATGAGCCCTTGCATGCGCCAAGACAATCGGTTTCCTTTCGCTGCCTGTAGGATCGTAGATGTTCTCCTCGAAGCGAGGTGGGGAGGAGCGAACCGGGAGGAGAACAGGCAACAAGGAGACAGAGCAGGGATGCGCGATCAGAGTTACGACTCGTTGATCTAGACTCCCCCAGACGTCGTGAGCAAGGGTACTGAGCGGAACCCGTGGCCAACACGCCAACTGGCCAGTCGTTCCGAAGTGCGGCCCCATCTGTCGGATGGCGCGAGCCCTCCCGGGGACTCCTTTCGCCCCAGTTCGATTTCGCCTTTTTCATCCGCCCTGAGTGCTAGTCACACTCGCAGGGACCGCCTCCCATCCCCCAAACCGGTCTGTATCGTCGTACGGTACATACCTTCAGTGAAGAGATGTCTAATCCACCCATGTATGCTCTGCGAGTCGCTATCTTCATTGGCATACAGAATCGCCCTTTACCAATGCGCATCCAGAACGTCCAGAACGTCCAGGAAACGACAAGTACAGAAACGCGGCAACCAACAGTGCAGATTGCTCGCTCATCTCATGTTGTCGGTTCAGCATCGGATGATTCACCCACGAAAAGGCAGCCCTTTGTGGGTGCTCGCGCGATCATGGGTACGTACGTACCGCGCCTAAGTGTTGTCAGTTGTGGACTTAAAAACATTTTAAGTGTTGGGAGGTGATTGGGGGTTCTTTAGATAGTCCGTTCAACGTTTTATGGATGAAAACACCCAATGCTGATCGTAGATACCGTTCCGAAGCAGGCTGATGTCTCCATACGAACGTGCGTGCATGGAAAGCTTCCCGGCGCGCCCAAAACCATGTTGGTTTATTTACTTTTTGCGTTATAACGTGCGGTCTCCTTTCACTCCGACAGCAGCCTGACTTTACCGCATACATTGTACTACTGTCCATCGTTTTGTTTGCACAACAAACATGTTCTGCAAGTTGCAGACAGGAACCACAACTTCACTAGACAGTTCGTCCGAAAACCTGCAAAATTTGAATGGTCCATTTTATGTGCAAACCGAATATGGGTACAAGTGGACACTGGCGTTTTGCATCTAGAGAACACCCTTGTACAGGTCGCGGTAAATCTGGAGAATGCGCGCGCACGACGACGTGACGACGTTTGTGCACGCCCTTTCGCAGGCAACGCGTGTCGCAGGCGCCGGTGCTTCGTGCTCGTAGGCCATGCAGGCGCTCACGCAGCTGACCCCTTCGGGACACTGTGTCGCGCTGGGGATCGCCGACAGTTCCATCTGGTCGCAGGTCAATTTCGTGACCGTGATGGAGCCATACGAGCAGCCATTCATGCACGCAGTGTTCTGCGGATCCCTACGTGAGAACAAATAATAAAGAATGACGTGAGAAACCGCGTCCACAAATTGATATCCGCAGGAACCGTCGCACAAACCTGATGCAGAGCTTGCGGCACGTTTCTTCATGCCACCGTGTCTGGACCCCGCGAACCCGGCAACGCGCACGCAACAGGTCTACCGCCGCTGGATCATTCGCCGGCAGCTTGGTTGGGGTAAGGTCCGTGGGTGTATGCGACGGAGCGGCCGTTGTAGGGAGCGGAGAAATTGCTGGTGGTTTTGTTGGTTGGTCCACGAGCTGTGCGGTCGGCGTTATATTTGCGGGAGCCACAGGATAGAACCGTTCTGTAAGCATCGCAAGGTTTGAAAGGTCCGCGTGGGTCCAGGCGGACCGCGCCGACCACGCTAACCCTCCGATTGCTAGCAATCCGAGGAGAAGCAGGCCCAAGTATCCGGAGATCTTTTTGTATTTCTTGGCTGGTTCCATCTCCTGCCAGTAGTTGCTGGCTTCCTGCTCCCACAAGCTGTTCGAGCGCTGCTTGGGCTCGCCATGCGTAGTGTTACGCCGCGTCAACGTCGCCATCGCGATCTGAGTTTTATCGGTATCAACGTGTGGTAAGCGAGCGTACCTCAAGCACGTCAGTCTCTGGATTTCTGCTGACGTCGTCCAAAGCGACGGCGAAGTCCCCAGACGCCGTGACGTTCGTCCGTGTGCAGATAATTTTCTGGGCTCTTCTGCCCAGCGATATGCTGCCAGAGGTGTGCCCTAGCACTCTAGCACTGACGTTCTGATCTGATCTTGTGCAACCACGCCCTGCCGGGTAATCTATTTTTGGATACTCGCTTGGAATCGTATTTTTAGTCCAACCACAACTTCCGATCCACAACCGCCTGTAAGATTCCTCTCGCTCGCATCCACCGGTCGGCGAAATCCACGGCAGTATTCACTGCCGCATATATCAGGTTACTGCCGTGAATCGAAGTGCCGCCACATGATACAGTATCGGCAGTGGCCGTCACAGTCACAGCCGTTTGCGTTGCCAAAGTGTCTGCCTGTGATGGCGATACCTCGTTCTCTCCGCGCGTAGTCTTGAGCCTTTCCATGTGCCTGGCGGAAACGTTTTCTGGACGTTCAACATCTTCACTGTGTGTCCTGGACGTTCCGCGTTCCAGTGGATCCCACGCTGGTCAAATGCCAGCTGCATAGGTCCACCACCGCGTCGCGTTCTGGACAAGGCACGCCTCAGATCTTCGCGGCCACACACTTGCGCCATCTCCAGATTTCCCGAATGCTGCTGTCCACACGAACTTGTGTCTCGCACGCACCCCAACTATCCGGACATCTTATCCGTTCCATGGCATGCCTGACCTGTCCGCCTTGTCGCTCCGCACCCAACCAACGTGTGGCTGTCATTGTGGCTAGTTGGTTCCTCTTGGTTTGATTTCCCGCGTCAATTTCATTTTTGAATTTCCCGCTTTCCGCACACATTGAAAATCTCTGTGTCGAGAGCATGGACACCACGAACGCAGCGCTGCTGTTCATGCAACGTACCACCCACACAGAAACACAAACACTCGTGACGAAGCGGGAGGCGTCGCGGCCGCGAAGTCGCCTCATCTACGATTTCCCCACGGAGAAGCTGGCGCAGTATATGCACTTGCGGCAAGACCAGGTGCGATCGACGATACACCTAGCTGGTTGTCTATACAGGCGCTGAGACTGATGGCTTGATGGTGTTATATCACAGGCGGCTAAGGCGTTGGGCATCGCGACGATCACTTTAAAGCGCATATGCCATCGACGTCAGATCCGGTGGCCGTACCGTGCGTACAAATCCCAATTGAAGCGATTGGCTGTGGGCCAGACAGCGACCAATGGCGAAGATCACAAGAGCCGAGCCGAGCTGGAATCATGCCGCATATGTCCACGTCCCGTGAGCAAAGACGTGCCCAAGTTGATGCCCCGATCGTCACAAGCGCAATACACGACGCAGCGACCAAAGCTACCAAGCCTTGCAGAAACACTGGGTTCTCCGGTTGCATCGATCGCAAGGGTTTACTACCCATTGAAGCAGCGCCCACACATGACCATACCGAGTGATCAGACGTTCCTGTCGATGAAGCGTCCACACTTACCCATGCCGAGTGATCAGACGTATTTGTCGAAACGTCCACACTTACTCGTGCCGAGTCATCAGACCTACCTATCGAAGCAGCGTCCACACCTGTCCATGTCATTTGATCAGCCACCTGCAGAATTAGCTCCCACACTGCCGAGAATCAATATGGCGAAGACGAAAGGCATTTTCCACACTCCGACGTACGCCATCCGATCACCCAAGAAGAAGTTTTTGGCGCCAACAGTCAGCCCGGCGATGGTCCGCTTCCGACTGCTTCCATCCATCGATTCTGGTCGGCTTGTTGCACGCACAATAGGTTGATGACTTCGTTACCGATTAATGTGGGATCCAACGGGCTGCTGTCGTACGTAGTGTCTGTCTGTCAGTGTCATTTCTTTGTTAGACACGTTAGTTTGTGATGTACGTGGGATAGAAACCATGCGAGTACAAGTCGTCGACCGTTCAACTCTGCTTGTTATACACCGTTTATCCACTCCAATCAAGCCGAGACCACCCTTCGCGTCAAATAGGCTACTGGCGCTTGAGCTCCAGACCAATTGGCACGTGATCGCTGCCATTCACGTTCTCCCGAACAAACGACGTTTCCTACACAGAAGTCACGGCCCATCGTCAGCAAGTGACCACCCCATCACATCCCTATACAAACATCACGCACTACGCGATCCAGCAGCGACTTGGAGACCACAAAGTAATCGAGCCGCCAGCCCTTGTTCTTGGTCTTGGCGTTGAAGCGGTACGACCAGTAGGTGTACTGCGACTTTTCCGGGTTCAGGTGGCGGTACACATCCACGAATCCACTCTCCAAAATGCCAGTAAAGCTCGCGCGCTCAGCGTCCGTGAAGCCCGGGCTTTTGTTGCGCTGTAGTGTCCAATAAAAATCTGTCGTGAGATTTCCAGAAGATCGAGATTCGAGTAAAATCCAAGACGTACGTTGCGTTTGGGGTCGTGAATGTCGATCTCATGATGCGCAACATTTAAATCCCCACACCAGACCACGGGTTTGGTCTCTTCCAGTTCTTTCAGCAACGTCAGCATGGCTTTGTCCCACTGCTCGGTCCGGAAACTCAGGCGATCTAGCTTCATGCCCGAGTTGGGCACATAAGTGTGCACGAGCCAGAAGGTAGCAAACTCGAGGGCGAGGAGGCGACCTTCGTCGTCGGGTTTGCCGTCGACTAGGATCTCGTCGCGTACGCTTAATGGTTTGGTCTTGCTCAGCACCGCTGTGCCGGCATACCCCTTCTTGGCGGCACTCGACCAGTACTGGTACTCGTACTGCGGCAACATGTCCTCCAGCTAATAGAACACCAATTGAATCAGACCAATCACTCTTTGAAATGCTATACTCTACCGTACCTTTTGAAGCTCTTCGCTGTCGATCTTGGTCTCACTTAGACACAGTACATCGGGGTCTTCCTGTGCGACGTACGCACGCAATTGGATCGAGTCGTCTCTCTTTAGCAGCGCACGCAAGCCGTTGACGTTCCACGCGACTAGCTTCAGCGTATCGTTTTTTGTACGTTCGATAGGTGGCACGCCGTCAAACGCGGCAAACGCATCAATCTTGGTCTGGAGATCGGCACTTAACGTTGTGCGCTTGGGCCGCGGCCAGACGCGCTCGTCGTCTACGTTTACCAGAGCCTTTGATTTCTTGGCGCCACCCGAGAACAGCGCACCCCAGGCAGTCTTGGTGTCCGCTATCGTGGTCTTGGTCGTGGTCGTGGTCGTCTCCGTGACTTCCTCCACAACAGTCGCCGTTGCGGTTTTTTTAGCGCGGTACTTGCGCGCATCCTTAACAGTCGTCTCCACTACGACACTCGCCGTCGTGATGGCGCTGTCGGCCGCGGCCTTGAGCCGTTTGCTGGCACGCGGCGGCATCTTCGTGTCAAACTGAACCCGAATGATGAGGCCGTCGTGTCATTCAATCGAAACATGTCACTAAATCGCGAACGGCGGGAAGAATTACCTGTAATACATGATGTGACTGATTTGCTAAGAGCTCCGCATCACGTGCTCGCTATTCGAAAAACCTGTACAAATTAATACACGGAGAACCGCATCATCATCCGACCACGAATACCCAGGCAACATGAACACTGACTGTATATTTCTGAGGTGAAGACGTGTAGAGAAGCAAACCACAGACGTGACGAGTTCCTGGACGTCTAGAATTCCTGGCTCACCATGCGGGAGCGGTCGACGACACCGCGGCGGGTCGACGCCACGCGCTCTTCGTTGGTCTCCGTCAGCCGCGCCGCCGCGGTCATCGCCCGTCGCCGCGACGGCGTCTCGGCGTCTTCGTGGTCAATAAAGTGATCACGCATCTCGCCGTCGCTCGCTTCTTCTTCGCTGTCACCTTCGACCGCCATGCCTTCGCGGAACTTGAGCAGACTGCGCTCGACAAACGGCGAGGTCGTGCGGTACTGGTCGGCGACCCAAATGCGCAACGTCTCGAGAAAGCGGCCGTCACCTTCGCCTAGCGACGCGCGACCTGACGCGCTCGTGTCGACGCTCTTGACTTCGGCGGCATTGTCGCTCTCGAGCTCCCACTCGGTCTTGACTTCGAGGTCTTCACGGTCGCTGCAGACGCGAATCAGCAATGGCACAAAGAGCTTGCGGATATCGCGCCGGATGCCGGGGATTTCGAGCGCACGGGCTTGGAGCTGCTGTGAGGTCTTGCCATTCACAATGTCGGCTAACCAGTTCAGACAGAAACTGAATTTGCGCAAATTCGAGCGGCAAATCTCAAAGCGCAAGAGCTCGAGCAAGTCGAGTTCATCGACAAGTCGTGGGCACTTGGCGAGCACGAGTTCTTGCACGCGGTAGAACAATTCGTCGGAATTCTCGAGGCCGTGGCCACCGAGCGCGTAGCAATTTTCGCACAAATCAAAGCCAACGCAGGTCGAGCACGAATAACGTCCGCCGACGATCGGGGTGGTCTGGCAAAATTGGCAGGTCGTGCCTTCGTGGACGTGCTTGTTTTGGTTCAGTCGCGCAACGCGCTGCTTGGCGGCCGCCGCCATATTCCCCATGAGTTTCTTGGTCTTGTCCGAGAGACCAATGGGCCATTTCTTGCCACCTGCCTTGGCTTCGCTGGCGCCCCCAGGCCCTGCCCCTGGCGCGGAAGTCGTGCCATTCGCTTCGAGCATCGTGCTGCCATTGGCTTCGTTCGGCGTCGTCGGCGGCAGATCCAGTTCTGAGCCGACGGTCGTGGCCATGGACTGCTGGAGCGTCTGCTGCTCTTGCGACTTGGATACATAGATCGCTTTCTTTTCGTGGGTTAAATACCGTGCCGTGTGGAGCACGAGCCGCGTGACGTCGTCGTGCGACGGTCCATAAAACATGTGGTCCCGTCCAAAGCGCTTTTCGCCCAACGCCAAGCCCCCCGTGAATTCGCTCTCGCGCTGCTCAAACATGAGGCGGACGTCGGTCACGAGCGTGCGGCGCTGCATGGTCGAGTACGTCACGCGCAAGTGGCTGTGCGCTTTGAGCAGCGGCACGACAAACTCTTGCAATTCTTTTTTGAGCTCAGGCGGAATGGCGCGCACCAGTAACTGCGATTCTGAAATGTCCGGAAACTGGTCAGGGTCCAACACCTGCCGCAAGATACGCTCGGCGCCGTCGGTCGCTTCGTACGGGAGTTTGTGCACAAACGCATCGATGCGCGGCCACTCAAACTCGGTGGATCGCGCTGGACGAATGCGCTTGTCGTCTTCCCAGTCTTTGACGATTTGGTCGGCCTTGGGGTCGGTCGCGGCTGGAAGTAATCCACCGGCCGAGATTGGCGGCGGCGTACCTGGTGGCGTATCCGGTTCTTCAGGATCTTCTTCGTCGCCGTCTTCATCGATCGACTTGGTCTTAAGCAGCCGCGTCGTGGGGCCAAACGCTTCGGCTTCGTCACGACTCACAGCCGACGACCGCCGGCGCCGCTCCATTTGCTGCATTTGGGTCTCCAACTCGGAAATCAGATCCTGTTTCTCGCGCAGCTGCGTCATGTGCGAATCTTGCTCGTCCTTAAGCGACTGCTCCAAGCTCGCAATGCGGTCTTTGTGCGCAAGGACTTTGTCGTCGCTCAGCTGCTGCGCCATGTCGCGGCGATCGAGGTCTTTGAGGAGCATACTGTTTTCGGCTTTGAGTGCTTGGAGCTCCGAATCGAACCGCTCTTTCTCGATCATGCGGTCGTGGCGTTCGCGCTCGAGCTGCTCGCCGATGGGTGTCAAGTCCACGCCGTTGGACGCGACGATCCCGGCCGTGCTCTGGTCCAATACTGCTGCACCAGCCGCTGCGGACGCCGGCAGATCGCGACGGTGCGCGAGCCGCGCGGCCGAGTCCAGCCGCGACGCACGGGCTTTTTTGTTGGACGCTTCAAGAGCACTCACAAGCCCGCGCAGGGCTTCGCTTTCTTCTTCTTTAAACTTGATTTCTTGCTGCAGAAACGCAATTTGCTTGTGCGACGCATCGAGCTTTGTGGTTTCGAGCGACAGCAATTCGTTTTCGCGGAAAATGAACTCAAATTTTTTTTTCCACCGCGACAAATCCTTTTTGAGCTGAATGTAGTTGGATTCGTAGATTTGGAGTTCGCGGATTTTGCTCGAGAGCTCTTCTTGCGTCGCGCGCAACTGCTCTTGCGTGACCTGCCGCTGCGCAAAGCTCGCGCGGTTGCTGCTGAACGCCGGCGGCGAGTCCGCCACCATGGGTCCCCCAATGATTATGAGGAGACTTGCTGTTCCCTTGTTGACTGGGGGAAGTGAGTGAGCTGTTCGCAAAGGGAAGTGCAATTCAGTTTTGAATTGCAGCTGAAAAATCGGTCTGGGCCAGCTGGGTTCAGCGAAGTGCTGCGAACGAAATCGTGCTTCAAACGGCCTAATACAGTGGGTAAGTAATCTTTCCATCTTGGTTCGGAGCAAATCAGCTTTTGGAGAAACAGAAACACGATTTCAACAATTGAACCAGTAAGTTCGATTGAGCGGTCGATTGCGCACTTTTCGTCTCTTATTCTCTAAATATAGGAAAACCACTGGGCTTGACATTCGATATTTCAGGATCTGAAGGGTGGTGTTTGTTTGGCGGGGGAAACATTCCATTCACCCGGAGCAAGAAGCCGCCACCAAGGGAAACCCCCTCGATTTCTCTGTCGCTAGCATGCTCTGCAGTATCAGCGGCCAGGTGCCGGTCGAACCAGTGGTCTCGATCAAGTCGGGCCACGTCTTTGAGAAGCGACTCGTGCTCGCGTACCTCACGCAGAACCAGTCGCGGTGTCCCGTGACCCACAACGACTTGGACGCCGAGAAAGATTTGCTGCCGCTGCAGCCGTCGCCTGCGGCCGCCACGGCGACCGCCACCGCTACGAGTACGAATGGATCGGTGAGCAGTACGTTCTCGCCCGAGGCCGCGAGCATTCCGCAGATCCTTGCGCTGTTTCAGAACGAATGGGACGCCGTCATGCTCGAGACGTTTACGCTGAAAAAGCATTTGGAAAAGACCCGGCAGGAACTATCCCATGCACTATATCAGCACGACGCTGCGTGCCGTGTGATTGCCCGACTCAACAGCGAGAACGAATCACTGCGTGGTAAGCTGTCAGCTCGTTCAGCCAGTTCAGCTTCTTCATCGGCTTCCGCGTCAGCGAGCAACGGGGAGGACGTTGACATGGACGCCCCCGGCGACGGGCTCAGCGCTGAGGCTCTTATGACCATCGACGCCCGTCAGAAAGCGCTCGCCAAGCAGCGGAAAGAGTTCAAGAAAAAGGAAGGACCCCAGCGCGCGAAGCTTCTCAGCAACCTCAGCGCGTGGACCGCCGTGTCGAGCCACACGCTCCACGACTCGGACAAGCCCGGTCTCCTCGCGCTTGCGATCGATCCGAAGCAGCCGCACGACCGTGTGGCGACCGGTGGTGTCGACAAGCAGATCAGGGTGTTCAGCACCACGACGCAGCAGCTCACCGCCACACTCAAGGGCCACACAAAAAAAGTGAGCGATGTGGCGTTCCATCCGACCGCCGACTTGCTGGTCTCGGGGGCGCACGACAAGACAGTCAAGATATGGAGCGCCACCGACAGCAGTGCGTACGCGGCCGTGCACACCTTGGCGGTCCATAACGATGCGGTCACGAGCGCGTCGATCCACGTGACCGGCGACTTTGTGCTCAGCGCGTCGCTCGATGCGTCGTGGGCGTTGTCCGACATTCGCAGTGGCAAATTGCTCGCGCAGTATTATCTCAATGGCCTGGCCACCGATCTCAAGCACGTGAACGCAGCGAACGAAACGCTGTGTGCCGTGTTCCATCCGGACGGCGCGATCTTTGGGACCGGCTCCAAGAACAAGCTCGTGCAAATGTGGGACCTCAAGTCCATGACCAGCGTCGTGGCGTTTGAAGGCCACGCAGCGGCCGTCAACAGCTTGGCGTTCTCGGAGAATGGGTATCAGCTCGCGACCGGAAGCCAGGACGGCGTGGTCAACGTCTGGGACCTACGCAAGCTCAAGAGCGTCTTTGAGATCAATCTCAACGAGGCTGCGAAAAAGCAAAAAAAGAAGATGGGACCAATTCACAAAGTGAGTTTTGACCCTAGCGGCTCGTACCTCGCAGTCGCTGGCGCCAGCATCCAACTGCTGCAGGAAGTGGGCAAGACCAGTTGGGATGTCATCAAGACGTTTGACGACCACAAGGCCGCGGTCACGAGTGTCCAGTTTGCCCCCGACTCGAGCTACCTGGCGTCCACGTCCATGGATCGCTCGCTCAAGTTTTACCGATAAACACATGGCCTCACAATCAACCCACTTACACAAAAAGAGACACAAGACGACAAGATTGGGTAGGCTTCTAAATAGCGATTGGATACTGAGGTTGTGGTATGTTGGAATTTCGGAACGTCGTAGGATGGGCGAGGCTCCCTCCACCTAGCGGAAGCTCCCGCTCGATGGCCGCGACGATGGTCGCGACGTGGAGGTAGACGACCCGGGACGCTGCTGGAGCACGCGCGGCAAGTACCCTTGCAAGACCTCGGCGTGTTCTTGTAAGAGCCGCTGCTTGGCCTGTTCAATGACTTGGCGGCGGTACACGTCCTCACGCTCTTGGAGCTCGCGGTCGCGCTGCTCGCGCTGCAGTTCATCGTGGACCATTTGCTGCTTGATCGCATTGTGCGTCGCGATCTCGTGCTTGTATTCTTCTTTCTGCTTGCGCTTGAACGCCGCCATCTCGGCGTCGCGGCGCGCTTCCGACTGGAACTTTTTCTGAAGCATGTCGTTGAACGCGTCTTCTTCAGCTTGCTGCCGCGCCAGGAGTTCGTGCTTGAGCTTGAGCTGGATCGCATTGCTCTGCATCATCTCGTCCTTGGCGCGCAGCTTGGCCATGGCCTTATCCTCTTCATGCTGCTTTTTCTTTTGCAATAGTTCTTCTTCCCAGAGCTCGTCGCGGAGCTGCTCGATCTCGGAATCGACCCGCATTTTCGCGCGAATCTCGTGTTCGACCGCGCGGAACCGTGCGTCTTCTTCGGCTTTTTTCTGATCGCTGGCGGCTTTAACCCCGGCTTCGCGCGACTCGACTTGGCGCCGGTACGCTGCAATGCGCTCTTCTTCACGGCGTTCGGCGTCGGCCTTGGCCTGCAGTGCGCGCTCGCGCTCGGTCTGCGTGCGGCGGATCATGTCGCGCGTGGCGCCGCGCTGGTTCTCGCGCTTGGCAATCTCTTCGGCGTCTTCCAGTTCGATCTGCTGGATGAGCTGTTCAATCTTCTGCCGCTCACGCTCGGCTTCGAGCTCGGCTTCGCGCCGGAGCTCTTGGCGCTGAACCATTTGCGTTTGGAGCACGCTCTTGGCTTGGACTGCGTCGGCGCGCTTGACTAGCTCTTTGTTTTGCGCGTCCACAAGCGCGCGCTGGCGGTCGTACTCCATCTGCTGCTCCATGGCGATCTCGCGCGTGCGGTCAATGACCTGGAGAGTCTCTTTTTCGACTTGCTGGACCGCCCGCTCTTTGTTCATGTAGGCCGTTTTGAGCAGTGCTTCAAGCTCGCGCAGTTCGTCGCTCGACTCGCAAATGCGCTGAATCTCGCGCTCTTTCTGTTCGGTGCGTTTTTTCGACGTTTCCATCACGTGTGCAAGCTGTTCGTTTTGCTGGAGCTCGCGGCGATGGCGCGCGGCCGCGCTGAGCTGCTGCGCGTGGGTCTCTTCGAGCATGCGCTCGGCCGTGAGCTGGGCGATCTGGTTGGACCGACGCCGCGCCATGACATTCACATCCGACTGGTTCTGGAGTGACTGCAGTTGGTTGCTCTGGGTGAATTTGTGGATATTGGCTGCGTCGTGTTCCTGACGGCGCCGCTCAAGCTGGAGCTTGTCGACCGCGCGCGACGTCATTCGCGTGCTCGTGGGGTACGGGAACGACATGGCGGCCAGCTATCTACAGAAGCAGAAGCAGCGGCAGAGGAGACTGGACGATGCAAGACGCAAGCCTCGTCCGCCAGACCAGAAGAAAACACCCATTCGTGTCTCTTCGTGATCGCTCCATTCCTGGAATTAGATCAGCACCATCATAGGGGTATACTGGTACACGTACAGCCGGTTACAAGCTATACATAATACCGGTATGATATCGGTGAGTTGATAACGTAATTGTACCGGTATAGTACGGTTTTGGTGGGACTTGGTGGGAATGGGTCACTGAGTCTGTAGAGGATTAGTTGGTGCCTGAAACAGACAGGCGCCGCGCCTGCCATCCTGGACCAAACACCCACTATGTTTGACGCGGACTTCGTTGGCATCTGAGTTGATGGTCCATCGGATTCCGTGAACTAAAAAAACAACAACAACAGTCGTTGGCGTGGAAAATGATGGATTCCAGCCTATCGCTCGGCGTCAGAGGTTGCGCCGGCCAGCATCACGTCGCGGTCGACAACTCATGGAGAATATCTACAAAATAAGGTACGATGCCTAATCTATGACTGTGGGAAACGTTTTGAATAATGTCGTCTTTTGCGATAAGTAAGTTGGTATCACCTGGTTGCGGCTCTTGTCCTTCCACTTGCCAGTACATAGCCGAGCCTAAATTCAATTCGCTGGTATCCATCCATGGCTTTTCTTTTACCGATCTTGACTGATGCGGGCGCGTGCCTTGGGCCGCTCTGGTCGCGCCATTTGCCTCTGCCACATCACGATTCGTCCTCTGGCACGCGCGCGCGGAGTGTACAGTGATGACAACCGCTCTGCGCCCTATCTCACGCGCCAGATCAATACAGTACGGTAATTCCATACAGTGAAGATGTCTTTTTCCGCAGCTGCCTCTCTCGACCTATCGACCTCTAGACCAACGGATTCTGACGCACGGTGCGTGGGCGTGGGATCGGGAGAGGCCGACACTATTACTGCGAAGGATTTCATGGCTCGTCGTCTGATGGTGCAAACGATCTGCTGGCGTATTATAGCGGCAGCTGCAGCGGTCGCGCTGTCGCCAAAGTAACCACTCGCCGACCACCCAACTCCAGCTCTCCTGGGCGAGTCGCTCATTCTCGCTTTTTCCTCGAGCTCCCCTCTCTCCGCCTTCTCCCTCCCCTCGGACGCTTGGAACAGACGCTTCCGATGGCGCCGATCCAAGCGCCGCTCACGCCCGAGCACGAACCGTACGCGCCGCTCAAGACGCCCGAAGATCGTCGCCGCGCCACCCATCAGACCACCACGGCCACTACTGCGAGTAGCCGCATTATCGTCCGCAGTCTGCAGCTGCTGGTGCTGCTCTGCATGGCGTGGTACATCTTTGGTCCCGTATTTGTGATGATGCCCATGTACAAAGACAAGCTCGTCAAGACCATGCAAGGCTGGTGGGGCGTGCCAAAGGTCCAGCCAAAAGGCGTTGTCAAAGGCCACGCCGAAATGGTCCGACCGACCTACTTTACGATCTTTGGGGTCCTGCCGCTACTCGCGATCGTCGTACTCGTCGATATTCTCCGCACCTACAACGTGCGTCGCCTCTCGTCGCAGCTGCTGCTTCGCGTCGCCTTGGTCTTTCGCCGCAAGCCGTCGGTTCTGGGGAAGCACTCGTACTTGAGCTATGGCGAGTGGCTCTTTTTCGGGGCCATGGCCGTGGGCAATTTGTTTGTGTTTGTGCGGTACTACACCAACCGCGTCAAGGTCAAGACGCCCAAGCACTTTGAGGGCTACCTCGAGTGCTTTGGGCTCACGCTCGGGTACACGTGTCTCTTCAACATGGCGTTCCTCCTGCTCCCGGCCACGCGCAACAGTGCGTGGATGGAGTTTTTCAACGTGTCATACGCCAACAGCATCAAGTACCACCGCTGGCTCGGCGTCGTGACCGTCGTCACGGCGTTTATCCACGGCGCGTCATACTACACCGTGTGGATCCGCGAAGGCACGTGGATCAAGCAGGCCACGCCATGCTTTGACTGCGATATTGGCAAGGACCAAAAAGCCATGAAGCGATGGCAGTACGTGTTTGGCCAGCTGTCGTTTTTGATTTTCGCGATCATTGGAATCACGGCCATTCCGTACGTGCGCCGCAAATGCTACAACCTGTTTTACTATGCGCATCAGCTCTTTGTGGTCGCGATTTTGTTCCTCGCGGTCCACTGGCAGTTCACCGTGTGGTGGCTGATCCCGGCGCTCGTGCTCTACTGCTTGAGCCGCACGGTCTCGTGGATCAACGGCTCGGCGCCAGTCGAGGTCCTCGAAGTCACGGCGCTCTCTCCTAAACTGGTCAAAGTCGTGTTCAAGCGCTCGGCCGGCTGCGGCGGCGCGTACAAGGTCGGGCAGTTTCTCTACCTCAACGTGCCCGCGATCTCCAAGCTCCAGTGGCACGCATTCACGATTGCGTCGTCGCCGCGCACGAGCCCGACGACCGTGACGGTGCTGCTCAAGTCGCTCGGCGACTGGACGCAAGACCTCGTGACGCACGCCAATGAGTGCAAAGACAAGAACGTCCTCCCGACGGTCTATGTCGATGGCTTCTACGGCGCGTCGCTCGAGATGTACGACGAGTATGCGACCGTGTGTCTAGTCGCGGGTGGCATTGGCGTCACGCCAATTCTGGCGATTCTGAACGACATGGTCGCCAAGCTCTCGACGGCTTCGGCCGACGCACCCAAGCAAAAGATCGTGTTTCTCTTTGCGTTCCGTGAATTGGCATTGCTCGAAGCGCTTGCGCCCGTGCTCGCGACTTTGCGGGAGCTCGATCCGCAGCAGCATCACGTCAGCTTCCACTTGACCATGACCACCGCCGCGAGCGACGAGGCCTTGGACACCACGCTCTTGTCGCCAACGGTCGCGCCAACCGCGGTGGAAGCGACGGGCGCGACAGCCAACCGTCGTGCGTTTGCGCAGCCATTGCTGTCGGCTCCGTTCACGAGCATGGCGGCGATCGCGGCGTTTGCGCTCGCGGTTTTATTGTTTACAGTCATTGCGTACGGCGCCAAGATCCGGCGGTCGAATGCCAAGCTCTGGTTAGTCGAACAACTTGTGGAGATTGTGGTCGTGATGCTCAGCGCCGTCGTTGCCGTGGCCGCGGTGGTGCTGGCTGAGCGCAAGCTGATGACGCAGCGCGAACCAATGGACCGCGTTGTCCAGGACCTTAGCGCAGTGTTTACGGCGCAGCCGCTCCAGGTCCAGACCTACCGTGAACTGCTGGCCGAGCTCGACGTCGCGGTCGGCGTGCAGCCCGATGTCGCGGCGTTTCTGCGCCAGACCCACGCCAACCACAAGGTTGCTAGTGGCTTTACGCAAACGGCGATTGGGGTCTTTGCGTCTGGTCCTCAGACACTCAAGCGCGCGGTGGAAACAGCGATCATGGAGATTGATTCGAGCTCGTTTGATCTCCGCGAAGAGCAGTTTGAGTTGTAGATATTGTGGCGTCGTGAATTGAGCGAAATACCTGATACGCTGGTATGAATGAAATGCATGCGATTGGTAAATACTGTACTGTGGTCGAGGCAACAGCAGTTCTACTGTAGTCGTGCTTGGTCAAATGTACAAGTCTCTTGCCGAGCCTGCTCGATAAACGATGGCTCGTCTGTGCACATCTGAGCTGTCCCCAAAGTGGCCGCGTTATGTACCATCGGTCAATGATTGCGTTGGATTGTTTGACAGGGGTAGGGTAATTTCGGACTAGTGTATTCGGATTGGTTGAAACCTGATGACAGGGCTTGTTTATGTGCAATCGGGAAGAGGAGTGTTTTGAGTGAGCTGTCAACACTCTGCAATAGGTCTCCCTGCTTTTCTTCATTTCTAGGTACTCAGTTACTCTTTATTAGCATGGTGCAACGCACGCCGTGCCAACTGTACACTGTATTTGCCATGTAAAAAATCGGAGACTTACATTTCAAACTCTTCTTCGTGAATGTCAAAGTGGCGCGTGCCAATCTCGTTGACAGCGTACTCGACCGCGCGCTTCATGGCCTCGGGACCCGACACAAAGACGCCAACGACAGGCTTGCCATGGGTCTCGATCGACTGGTCCAGGTGGAATTCATAGGCTTCGGCGACAATTGCCTTGGTGGTGGGACGCTCGCCCAGCACTACCCTGTAGTGCCTCAGCAGATCACGGTACGTGTGAACATCCGAGACCACGAGGGCTGGCGTCCCCACCGACTGAAAGACGTTCGACTCGACCTCTTTCGAGCCACCAACAAGACCCGCCGATGCCTTGCGCTTTGAGAGACGCTCAGCAAACACATAGGCGAACACAACACAAGCTGCGACCATCGCCATGGCGGGGTCGACAAACTGCTGCAGCGGCCACAGGTACCGGTTCGTCCCACGCTCGATCTTACCACCGCCAAACTCGAGGTACACGAGGAGTAGCACACCTACAACCACGACGGTCGTGAATGCCAGTGCGCGGTACGAGCGCGAGCGCAGCGGCTCGGTGAAGACGATGGGGACCGCAGACGTCGACGCGTATGTCGTTGGCTGGATGTGCTTGCCTTGAAGACGATCTGTATCGATACGACGAGACAGCACGTCGTCCGACGGCACCCGCGTGAGGTAGAAATGGGTCCTGAAATACTGCTGCTTTGGGTCGAGTTCCTGGAGCCGCATGAGCACCGGGTGCACTTCCTCTAGCAAGGCCAGTTCTCGGAACGAGAAGACGAACACGACCTTTTGCAGCAGCGTCTCGTGGTTTGCGAGCTTCGCCGCCAAGTCTTCCAGGATAGCAAACATGGGTGTCGCACCAATGCCACCGCCGACCAGCAGCACCGTCGAGTACTCGTCGTACATCTCGAGCGACGCGCCGTAGAAGCCATCGACGTAGACCGTCGGGAGTACGTTCTTGTCTTTGCAGTCGTTGGCGTGTTCCACCAATTCCTTGGTCCAGTCGCCAAGTGACTTAAGCAGCACCGTGATCGTCGTGGGGCTGGTCCGTGGCGACGACGCGATCGTGAACGCATGCCACTGGAGCTTGGAGATCGCGGGCACATTGAGGTAGAGAAACTGCCCGACGCGGTAGTGGCCGTCGCGGCCGGGCGACCGCTTGAGCACGACCTTGACAAGGTCGCTATCAATGGCCGTGAGTTCTTTCACTTGAATGGGCGAGAAATTGCTGGTCATGGAGACCGCACGGCTAAAGCAGTAGATGAGGAACGTGGGGAAGATCCACCAGACCATGTTGGCCCAGTGCATGACCGCAAAGATCACAGCGACGAAGAGGAGCTGGTGCGAGTAGTAGAACACGTTGTAGAACTTGCGGCGGACATAGGGGATAGATGTGACCCCAATGATGAGGAAAATCAGCAACGCGAGTTCGCCAAACACGTTGATCCAGATCTTGGACCCTTTGCGGTCGGCGAGGCTGCAGTCAAAGCACGGCAATGATTGCTCCTGCCACCGGCCTTGGCGGATCCACGACCAGTAGTAGCCCGCACAGTGGAGAACACCGGTCACGACGGTGACGATGCCGAGCCAGCGGTGGTAC
>JAADVD010000394.1:0-27227 GCA_023334535.1 Pythium vanterpoolii
AAAGTTGCAATTGCTGCACCGCTGCCGGTACCCTAGCGGACGGAGTGTATCCTTTATGTCACATCGTCCGCTCTTCCTCCGCATATAAGAGCATCGAGAGTACCCCTAAACACCCTTAGAGACAGCGATAATGTACTATATTAGTACCGATGCCTTCATGCGAACTGTGTTGATTGGGGCCTTTCCTTTGGCCGCAACGTATTGCTAATAGTGCGTCAGGTTAAAGCCGACACTTCTAGTATTATACGCTGGTCTGTCCACCGACTCCGTCGTGCAGCGATCAAAACTGTAGTCGCCCAGGAGTCTTGCTCCCCATGGCCTCTACAACACATTGCCTGCTTGACTCAGTAGCACAAGCACGACCAGTGATGGCAAGTGATGGCCGGTGATGGCGCGGTGTACAGAAGTGATAGACCGTCGATCAGCAAGACGCCACCATAGTGGCGATAACGTAGAGAAATCCCGCCGATCGAAAGAGGGCGGCCCAGCATAGGAGAGAGAAAAGAGAGATCGGTCAGCCACACTGTCCTCCCGCTCTCGGTCGCATCTTGGTTTCTAGATCGGAATGTCCTCAGCGACTGATGCTGTGATCGTACTGGTACCACTCGCTGTGTTCGAACTACATGCACCTCGTCCACTCTCCATGATCATCGACTCGAGCCTCATCCCCAATGTACGGTACACTGTACATGCATTGTACTGTACTGTACTGCCGCCATGTTCATGGATCCTGATTCTTGCTCTGGCCATCGCAATCGAGTGGGATTAGAGATCCGAACAATGTTCCAGCTGGAGTGCTGGAGAGCTTGAAGTTCAAGCTCTCGTGTCCTTAACGTGGACAGCAGTGACGCAGCCTCTGCTCGGCTCTCTCCATCCAGGCGTTTAGGAGACGTCGAGCAAAGCGCCAGCATTGGGGTCTAGTACAGTGCAGCTGCGTCCGCTGCCCTCCACTGTGTTTTGCAGTGCTGGCCTTGCTGGCCTTGCCACCTGCTTGGGTGGTGGCCATCTCTTGCTTCAAGTATTGCAAGCGCGTCGATCAACTGGCGGATCCACTGGCATGTCCATGGCATTGCCCTCACATCTCGGCGAGACCACTGGCCGTCATTTCGCGTCTGACATCCGCTCGTGTCGTCTTGGAACAAATGGCCAGCTGGTGGAACTGAATACCTACTGCAGTGCACAATTCAGAATTTCCGTCTCACCGTTGGTCGTTTTCAGAGGTGAACCTGCCCTTTCTCGTGTGCGGCGCGGCCGCCATTTGGCAGAGAGCTCAGCAAAGCTCAGCTCCGCTCAGTAGCTCACGGCGGGAGACGGGACAATATCTTCACCTCCTCACTGTATGGCCTGAACGTTCACAAGGCGAAGCGAGTCGTCCTTTGCAGTCGCAACGTCGATACGCTCGAGACAGACAGACAGACAACATTCCGAGCACATTGGACTGGGACGACCTGCCGGCTTGCCTGCCTGCCTTCCCTTCGCCCTCCCCTCGACACTCCGTCTCTTTCGCTCCATCGTGGTTCTCGGACATTTAAGCGTCGGCCTTCTCCCTCGCACTTGGCAACCAGTCTGCCCGCCGACCGGCCGTTCCCCGTCAATTCCGTCTTGCCGCCACGGTTGTCTCCTCTCTTCTCCTCTGCTCCTCTTCCATTGAAGCGTCCGAATCTCGGCACTTCATTCTTTCCCTCGGACAGCGTGATCGAGCGCCGCTCGTTCTTCTCTCGTCTTCTCCTCCCCCACGTCCGCCATGACGCGAACGCGACCGGCGTCGTCCTCGACTTCGTCGACAACGTCGTCTACCGCGGCGGCCGTCAAAGCCATGGCCGCAGGCCTCCCGCTTGTGGTCGACGGTGAGCAGCGCGCGCGCAAGTGCGGCCGCGTGTTTGCCAAAGAGATTTTCCAGTCGCCGCAGCAGTGGAAGATCATTGGGACCCACCCTGGCGACCACGTCGAGATCTTTGAAAGCATCGCATCGTCGTCGACGCTTGTCGCGGCCCATGCGCGCAGCGTCCGCGCCGTGCGCAAGCTCCGCGGTGCGATTGACGACGTCGAAGATGTACTGCGCGCGACGCACACGTCGCAGTTATACGCCAAGCTCCTTCCGGAGCTTTACGCCTCGGGCGGCTGCGTTGCCGACTATGGGCTCGTGCGCCACGCCACAAACGAGCGCGAGTACACCAACGTCCAGTTTGCAATCCACCACGGCCACAAGTGGAACCAGGCACTCGATGACCACGCCAACAACCGTACGACGCCGACGGCGCAAGACCACCACTTGTTTCTCGAGTACACGCTCGCGACGCACTTGCAGCGGACGCAAGTCGCTGTGCTGCCGGACGGCACGACCTCGACCGTGAGCCAACCGGTGCCGTCGCTGCTCTATGTCTTCCGGCCCGTGGCCGTACCGTCGTTCAGCGACCGCCACCGCGATTTTGAAACCCAACGGCTCGCAAAAAATCAGCTCAGCGTGACCTACATTGTCCAGCAAGAAGCCGACCAAATGCTGTCGCTCGAAGTCGTCTTAACGTGCTCGTTCCACGAACCCGAGCTCTTGGCGAGCGTGCGCGCGAGCAACACGAGCGAAATGTGGCGCGTTGTCGTGGCACTCACGCGGCTCCAGCCGCTCATTGACGGCGTGCGGCTCACCCGCGAAGAAACGCAGCGGCGCACGGCGCCAACGGTGCGCACAACCGACGTACCGGCGGTCCCACGGACGTCACGGCGCGACACAGAAATTGTGACGCCCCGTACGGCCATGGCGCCGTCACCCGTGGCCGACCGCTCGAGCACGCGTGCCAAAGTCAAAGGGCTATTTCACCACCATCGCGAACGCCGCGCGAGCCGCAAGTTTAGCACCGGCGCGGTGGTGGACGGCGCGTCCGATTCTGAGGACGAAGCCACGAACCACTACTGGGACGGCGGCGCCAATATTACCGGAGGTTGTGCCGCGTGCCGCAAAAAGTTTCACGCGTTCCGCTGGAAAAAGCGGTGCGAAGTGTGCTTGCGCGCCGTGTGCGATCCGTGCCTCTCGACCATCACGAACCCGTCGGCCATGCGCAAGAAGAAACGCGTCTGCGGGCCGTGTCTCTACGGTGGGACGAACAGTGGCTTTGAACGCGTCACTGGCGCCGCCGACTTTGTCTGTGACGCGGATTTGGCCGCACGCGATGTCTTGCGCGATCGGTCTCGTGCACGGACCGATGCGGCCTTACCGCAGCGTGATCGCGCAGCGACCACAGCGGCGCAGCGTAACTTGACAAACGCCAGCGGCACGTCGCGTCGGTACACGGCGCCCGAGGCTGTCGCCGCGCGCCGTCGCTCTCAGACCACGGCCACGGCCACCACGACCTCGACGAATATGCGACCGCCACCGCCGTTGCCGCTGTCGTTCCATCCGGCACCGGCCTCGGCACCTGTCCCAACGTCGGCATCAACACCGACGACGTCGGGGAGCTACGCGCGTGCCACGCCAATCATGCTGACGCCGCCATCTCTATCGACCGTAGCAGTCGCCTCGTCGTGGGCGAGCGACGACCAATCGAGCAGCAGCTACCTCTGTCCCGAAACCGAGCTTGGGGACCAAGCCGGCGAGCTGCCTGAGCCGCTCCAGAATCCGTACAAATCTAATTCGTTCTTTGACGAGACCGATCCTTCGGGCATCGTGAGCGACGACGAGTTGGTGGCCGGCGGCACGCGGTCGCGGCGTGCCCAGACCATTGAGATTGGCGACGTGAGCATCAAGCACGTCGAGAAAACGCGGCGCCACAGCCGCGCGGCCGAAATGCTCGAGCTCCCCCATATGAGCGAGCAAACGCGGGCACGCGGTCGTAGCTTTTCGTACGACCGCTCGGGGCTTGCACCGCTGGATTTAGGGGAGTTCCAGCTGCGGCTCTCGACGACCACGGGGTCCGATACTGCTCCTGCAACAGCAGCCACAACAATGTCCAAGCGGGCGACCATGCAGTTTCGCCAGCTCAAGACGCCGCCGATCAAATACGACCTTGACTTTGACTGGCTCAATCCGTTCCCCAAGGCACCGATCCCCCAAGGCACAAAAGAGCGCGAGCGCATTGAATTCATGGACTCGCAGCTCAAGCTTAATGCGCACACCGCGATGGTCTACTTGCGTCGCGACGCTGTGCTCGAAGAACTCACACAGACTGTGGTCGGAAGCCTCGCGACGCAGTGGGATGGCTGTAGCATCCACTTGATTGGCGAGCGCCAGGTCTTTTGCCTGGCCTATAGCTACCAAGAACCCCTGCCCGTGAGTTACGACGCGATCGAGATTGTGGTCGAAGACGTCGTGGCGCGCGAAGAGAGCGCGAGCTCGTACGCACTGTACCACCATGCGGCGTTCTTCGTACCGGACCTCAGCAAAGACGATCGCTTCCGCGCGCACCCGATCCACACGGACGCCCACGTCGTGTCGTACTTAAGTTTGCCAATCTACACGGCCGCCGGGAGCCGGTCGTGTATTGGCACGATGGATTTGTGGCGCCTCGATCCGAGTGGCGTGAGCAGCCACATTTCGCAAGACTGGTGGCTCAAAATGGAGGGCGTACTGACCAAAGTCGCAGCCCGCATTGAAGAGCTCTCGCTTGCCCACGCCGGTCACATGACGCCGTCGTTTGCCAAGCCACGTCCACAGAAAGCGCGATCTGTCGGATCATCAACCGACTCGCGCAGCAGCACCCGCAAAGACGACTCGTTTGAAATGGATCTCCACGACCTCGTTGAAGAGCAAGTGTTTCAAGACGACGTGGTGCAGCGCGACGTGACCGAGGAAAGCGACACCGAGTACGAGCTGACCGGCTGGACCTCGAGCCCAGTTGAAGCCGTGATCACACCGCCGGCTGCGTCGCGACCTCGGCGCCACACGGTCGCCGACCAGTTTGATCTGCCGCAGAGTGGTCATAGTTTCTCGGACCGGTCGTCGTCGTCGTCGCTCAACTTGGAGTCAACCATCGAGTCGCTGCTGAACCAAGCCAAGCGCACGTCGCAATTTGTCCGCCGCCAGAGTCAAGTGCACACGACCTAGGAAAGAAGAGAGGAGATGTAGATGTTGAGTGTTGTCGTTATCCCTACCGAAGAGTGAGTTTTCTCCAAATGCAAGAGTCACGGGTTCCAAACCATGGTCAGTCTTTTTCGGTACACCACTTACATCTGCAGACGGTATACGGTCTGTGATAAGGATCTAACTGTCTTCGCGCCGTCGCACTAACGTCACTCAGTCACCATGGGTTTTGCGTATGCAGACGAGCCACGTTGTCTTGATTTGAACATCGACGCGAGCCGATCAAGCATCGAAGTGCGTGTTGCACTACCATCCCCAGCTTGGTTCGATGCGCCATTATGGTTCTGCTTGTCCTTGTCGGCCTGAGTAGCCGCGGCGACGGGATCAATAGCAAAGAGCTCGGCCGCCAATCGTTTCTCGGCTTCTGCTTCCTCTTCTTCGGTTCGCATGTTGGTTCGCAAGAGTTTTTGGCACTTTTCGTCCAGCGTAAACGTTCGCTTGAGCACTTCAAAGTCACTGTCGTCTACGTGCGATCCCAATCCTTGCTGCTTCATCTTTGCTTCTGCGTCCGCTTTGGCCTTGGCGTCACGTACCGACTTGCGGCGCTCGCTTTCGCGGCTCTTGTTTGGAGCCATGACAGGCGCGCGTCGCATCAGTTGCTTTTGTTGGCGAATTAAATCCTCTTCACGCTGGCGTTCTCGCTCGAGTTGGTCTCGGTTCTTGTCCTCGCGTTCTTTTTGTTTGCGCGCCATTTCTTTCTGAATCTCGACCGCGAACGTCGCCTCGTCCAGCAAGCAAATTACGCATTTGTCCTTTGGACGGCAGAGCACGCACTTAGGTTTCATGTTGTCGTCTCCTTCGTTTTTCTTCGCTTCAATCTCTTCACGGACAAACGGATGAAACGTCTCAAGCTGCTGGAGGATCCACAGATTGTTGCAGTCTACGCGCACTGCTCGTTTAAAGCGTTCACGAATGGTCTCGTGCGCACTCAGTGGGCGGCAAATGGCGATGGTCACACCTTCTGCACACGCAACGTCGCTGACAAGGGGGCCGTTAAATTCTTCCGCGCGCGTGCCGATGACGGCCACCGCGATGAGGCTCAGCATACCAACCGAATTCTCGATGTGAACCCGCACATGTTTCCCGTAAGTACCCACCGGCAGACTCCACTTCCACACACCATCATCTTCAGACGCCAGCGTGAACGACGAGAACACACTGTGGCTTTTCGCTTTCGCTACGGAGAATTTTCCACGCTCGTCGTCGAACGGGGTCTCACTGACCATGACGACGTATTTCGTCCCATCCGAGCCATGCGTCGAACGTGATGTTGAAGAAGATGACAGAGAAGTGGATGGTTTCGTGACTTGGTCGGTGCTATTTTCCGACCGTTGCGTCGTTAGCGAGGTGGCCGCAGAGCGTGGCGGGAGCTTGACCACCACCGTTATTCGCTCGATTCGGCTCATTGCGACAAGCTTCACTTGCCAAAATGGACACAGTTCTTGCTGGGTCTGGGAATAGCTAAGACCTGTTGCTTGGGGAGAACCACTTAGATTTTGCAGTGCATACTCAGCTAAACTCGACGCGTTCTGGCTGCTTTGAGTCGCCCGCACACCGTTTTCGAGAATCAAGTTCCGCGGGTACTGGAACAGGCAGCTCACACGAGTGGGTACCTTGATCAGGGGTTGTACGATCAGATGCCCCGTACAGCCGCCGGCATTGTTTCCCCAGGTCAACAGCTCTCCATCTTGACTGACAAGCGCCGTGTGCGCGTTGCCGCAGCTCACTCGAGTGATGGCAACCGACGTCAAAGACCGAGCATCAGCCTCCTCGGAAGAGGTGATGTCATCAACTCGTGGAATATGAAGAAGCGAAAACGTTGGTGTGAATTTGCCGAGGGCATGATTGCTTCCGGCAACAAACACCCGTCCTCCGCTCCAGCTTCCGTCAACTGCATTTGCCGTGATCGCTGTCAGTATGACCGTGTGTGCAGTGCCACAACTCACTTCGACACAATGCTCCTTTGAAAGCGCCTTGACACACACAGGAATTTCCACGACGCCCAATTGTCCTCCATTGCGAGGTACGCGATCTTCACCAACGTCTCGTCCGTCTCCCAGACCGAGTTTGCCACCGTCACCGCTGCCCCACACGAACAAAGCTCCCTCCGCGGTTATTAATGCCGAGTGAGACGGACCACAGGCAATTTTCCGAACACGATAATTCGACCGTTGCCCCGGGAGGTGAAGTTGAAGCGGGCTCAGCGTGAAGCTTTCTTTCGCACTGCTGGATACGGAGCCGATTCCTAGTTTGCCATGAGTGGCAGAGCCCCACACATACACGTCTCCGTCTGTTGTCAGAGCTAAGCTGTGGCCGAAGCCGCAGCAGACTGATCGAAATCGAAGATGATTGAGCGCTGCTAGACTCTGCGGAGACTGGATATCCCGGTGCCAAGCATCGATATCATCGTCTGTGTCGGCCTGAGGTACACGCGATGGAGTTGCTGTAGCGTTACCGTGTTCGTGTCGAACGCCACCCAGTCGACCAAACGAGCCGACTCCCCAACTGAGCAATTTTCCAGTCTGATGAATGGCCAGCGCGTGCCGAGAGCCGACCGCAATATCGAACACGGCTTGGTCTCCATCAAAGAACCGCTGCGGTGCACCACGTGACGTCAACCCGTTCAGATGGAGGCCACTGTTTGAATTGGAGTCATCTGAATGGAACCCTTCTCTTGCTTGCCGCTTGATTTTCTGCTTCGCGTGGATGATTCGCGTCTTCATCTCCAGATAGTCGCGCTCTGACTTTGTAAACTCATCGCCACTTAACCGTACAATGTCCTCTTGAAGGATGCGCAACTCGTTCCAGACCAGCATATTCCGGCCAAGAATGCTCTGCATCTTTTTTTCGAGGCGGTCGTGCTTTACACGACGTGCCGCTTTGTCTTGCTCCTTCATGTACGCGTGAAACTTCGGCCCCAAGCACTCCAGCTCAAGTTCCAAGCAGTCGCCAAGCTTGTCGATCAGATCCAAGCGCGTCTGCTTTGCGAGATGAACGCCGCGCAACTCGAGTGCGAGGACCAAGTCATCCACATTCAAGTCGGGTTCAATCGTTTCAAGCAGGGTCTGGTACGTCGGAATCGGCGATATTGCCGATGACTGGGACGATGAGATATCCGGAGCTGTTGTCTCTCCTTCGTTATTTGACACAAGGCCAGGTGCGTTACCAGCAGTCGTTACTTTCTTGTCTTTCACTTGGTTGGACTTTTGCTTGCCGGTCCCACGCTTTGGTGCCGACGTGTCAACTGGGACTATGTCACCAGGCAACAAGTCGAAGTATCTGCCCAACAAGTGGAGTTTTCTTCGCTTTTGATTGTCTGTTGGTAGCGGACGAACGGGCCTCACAAATGTTTTCTGGTACTTTTGGCGAAGGTAGAGCTGATCGTGGGCTTCGACTTGTTGCTCAAGTCGGTCTGGCATCGTTTGCTTAAGTATTTCTGTGCGTGGCGTCAGCGGACGATCATTGCTGTGTCCAACCTGCGATGGTGCATCTGGGCGACCAGGAATGCTCTCTTCTGCGAAAAACCCCACGTCCAGCGTGACAGCGTCGTCAAAATATCGCCACTTCCGCTTGTTGCCGCCCCAGCAGAACACTTCCCCCGAGTCGGTGAGTGCATACGCGACCGCCGGGCTAACGGCTACTCTCTGCACGCGCTTACCCCACAAAAACGTCGGCACAAGCGACACTTGACGGCCCGAAAATGCTCGGGCTGCTGAAATCAATGTCGTTTTCGCTCTCGTCAAACCTCGAGGGATAGAATTGTCGCCCGCAAGAGAGTTGCGCGCCACTGGAGATTCGCTTTCGCTGCTTCTACTTTTATTCGTGTTGTCGTTCTTGTTGTCTGTGTCGTACTCTTCACCACCGTCTTTGTTCGCTTGCGCCAGCACCTTCAAATCGTGTACCAGTGCATCAGCGTTCGGACGAACGCGAGCTGTGTAGAGATCCCGTACAACCTCGTAATCCATAAAGTCGACAAAGTCCGGGTTTACGAGGTCGCCGTCCAATCTTCCAAATGGACCTTTGCCAAACATGTACACTTGACCAGCCGCATCGATCGCTTCTCCAAGCACCATTTTGGAAAGTGTGACGGACTCGTCGATGAGCCACCGACGATACGCTGCAATCCGTTCTTCATCCAACGTGGTCGAGGCCTCCAATAGCATCCGTGTTTCCTGCTTTTCTTCATCGTTGATAAGCAACTCGAGCTTCTTCATGAGTGCTGCTTGGGTCAAGAACCGATTAAATTTTTCATGGCGATTTTTCAGCTCGGCGCGGACATCCACGAGCGACAGCCAAGCCTTCTTGAACTGGTAGTACGGCATCATCTCTGTCTCTGTCTATAAGAACACACCAGAATTTCAGTTAGAGCACTTGGAAGCCTTGTAAGCCAGCACTAACGACAACTCACATCTTCATGGGTAGCAAAGATGCCTTCGATTTGATCGAGCGGGAGTTTGTGGCCGAGAAACGTGAGCACTTCCATGAACGTTGCGCGGTCAATCGCGCCTTGCTCTTCCCGATCGTACATCTCAAACAGATCTTTTGGCGACAGCGCCTGGCCGGGTGCAAACCCCATCGTGCGGTTTGGGTTCTTGGGGTCGCACGTGTACAACGCCAGTCGAAACTCCTCAAACGAGATCTGGCCACGCCTCATTTTGTCGCAGCGCTTAAAGTACGCAAGTGCTTTGGGCTCGGAGAGAATAATTTGGAGATCTTTGAGTAGTACTGCAAACTCGTCAAAGTCGATGCCGCCGGAACCATCGGCGTCGTACTTGTCAAAGAGCTGGTAACAGAAAATGTTAGGAGGCGGAAAGCTGCAATGCATAAACACACCCACGCACCGCGCGCGGTTCGAGCTCCTTCAGCGCTGCTGGATTGATCGTCGCGTCTCCATTCTTCACGCCGGATTCACCAGCGTCGAGTGTTGCCGATTCGATGGGAATGCCGTCGATGAACACGACACCTAGTCGTAAGGAGGTCTTAGGTCACAGTCATGAAAATGAATGTTTCTCGTGAAAGACGCCACGTACGCGAGCGCTTCCGGCGGCCGATCATAGCGAAAATGTGAGTCTATCAGATGCGTTTGGTTGATCTCACAGAAATCAGCGTGCGTGACCCAAAATGCCGTCATGCGGTGTCATGTTTCCCTTTGTCACAGCATTTTCCGCGCGGGCTTCGATTTGAATATGGGCGGTTTCGTATCGTCACAACCGGGATTTTCGCATCAAGTAATGACCATCTATTCATATCGCCGCAAAATCGAACTGTGGTCCGCGAATGCCTGCGGTTATCGTCGCTTGTATTGCCGGCGTATGCAGCTCGCGATCCGTGTACATGTTCTACTTCTACTTCTTTGTGTTGTAGGCCGCCGCTGCTTGATTCATCGGGTTCTCAGGCGCCTTCTTCCACTGCAGATTCGGTACATTCCAACATCATCAATCCACCATCCATTTTCGCACAAACAGAGAAACAATTCGTACCGCATCAAAGATCCGCTGTTTGTACTGCGACAGCTTGAGCCCTGGATACTCTTCTCTCATCACAGGCAGCATGGCCTCCTCATACGCTTTGAACGCCTATACGAAGTAAGAACTTGGAATCAGTATCTCCTCTCATGTCCAGAACGTCAATGAACATCCGTAAGACGTACCGCCTTCATGCGCTTCTCCGGGTGCTTGATCAGATCCTTATCGTCCAGAGACAGCACGTCCAATGCCGCGTCCAGACTGCGCGCTTCGCCTTCAACGTCGGTCGCGCGGTTACGGTTCTCGACGTACCCAGTCTCAAACTTGATGCCCTTGGCATTGTCGGCAGCAATCTTGGCGGCTGCAGCGGCTTCGGCCTCTTTCTTGGCCGTGATCATGGCTTGGGTAATCTTTCCGCCGCTTGCAGGCGCGGTCGGCGGTGCGCGCGAGCCCTTGTTGCTCTTCTTTCCACCCACAGGAGCAAGCGCCTCCTCCCACGGCTTGGGGGCATCCTTTTTTTTCGCCTTGGCACTGGCCTGGCGAATCGCGGCCTTGTTCTCCAGCTTGCCGAGCTCCTTCTCTTCCTCTTCTTGCAAGCGCTTGAGCTCGGCCTTCTTGGCTTCGGCCTCGGCGCGCTTGCGCTCCTCATCTTGGCGCTTGGCATCGCCACGGCTGTTGGAGCCCTTGGCCCACTCGGCGGCCTCAGCGGCGTCCGCCTGCGCCTGAGCCTTGGCGTTCTTCGTCGCCGCGGCCGCCGCCTTCTTGGCGTTGGCCGCTTCGACCTTGGTGTTCATGCCTCCTTTCTTTGGCGCCATATTTGTCGCTTGATCTTCTCGATCCTTCTTGGGTCGGGTGAATGGCAGTCGTGTCGGGTCCGACGAGTTGCGATGGCTACTCAGTTGATGGTCAATCTGTGCAAATCCATGACATCCCTCCCAAAATGGTAGATAATTTGTATTGAAGGACACGTGCCAGACGGGGTGTCATCCACTCTCTGTGATCTGAGATAGCAGTTACGAACGTTAACGAACACCATCCAAACTAAGAAGCTCTCCGCCAAAACCAACATGTCCAGCCGCGCAGAAGCGTACGGCAAGACCGTGGGCGGGCGTCTGCAGCTCAAGGGCGGCATCCAACTCAAGTAAGATGATGTCTCACGGGATCCGTCTATCGTATGCGCTTGCTCATGTCCATATTAATGAACTGCTGCTTGTCTCCTAGAACCAAGCATAAGAAGAAACACAAGAAGAAACGGGATCGTGACGACACGGACGGAAATGGTGGCGATGCTGAGGAAGGCAACGGCCACAGCAGCAACACTTCTCGCAAAGAGAAGAGCGCAGTCGAATTTAAGATTGTCAAGGCCAAAGGCAGCGGCCGGATCCTGTCTTCTGGCACCACGATTATGGGCCAGCCAGGGACGCGGTTTCTACACGAGCTCGCCGTCGGCGATGCGATCCTCATTCAGCACCCAAAGACCTTTGCCGAAGAGACGCGCATTGTCCGCATGGTGCTGAGTGACGTCTCGTGCTCTATCAGCTCGGCGTTCAGTTCGGATCTCGTGTCCTCAACGCCGTTTGAGTATATTAAAGCGCCGCCGGCCGAAGACGACGACGCCGAAGACCACGAGGCCCAGAAAAAACGCAAGCGCACGGCAGACGAAGCGCTGGCATTCGGTACGTACGCTGGCGGTACCGAAGCGGGTACGTCGTATACGTATCGTGTAAAGAAAGGCGGCGTCTACGGTGGGTACGCACTCGTGACCGAGTGCGCCGATGCCGATCGCAGTCGAGAAGAGCTACTGGATCTGCGTGCCAAGAAGAAAGGCGACCGGCATTGTATGTAATCAGAGGAAAAAGATACTGCTACCGTTATGCTCCTCAGCCGCGTACGTTCAGTCGGTTGGTATTTTATATGCCCAGTCTTTTATATGCCCAGTCACCTGCACGCCGAGCGTCTCACCACAGAATCTTGGCGTTGAACGGCAGGGTACTGCCTATGGACGTGGTCGTCGCCGTGATATACTGCAGCATGTGGTCGTAATTTTTGCAGATGGTCCGTCGAACGCGTTGCGAGTAAAACGTCAGTGTACGTGCATGTTGAATGTGGTGACGCGCCTCGAGCAGCCGCCCTTCTATCAGCGCACAGACGGCCAAGTTGTTTTCGATGACCGCCGACTGGGGGTACTCTATGGACATGCGTTTGAACCCTTCGCACGCAGCATCCTTCTGGTCGAGCAAGATGAGAATCATGTACCGATAGAGCTTAGCTTTCTCGGTCTTCACCGGTGCGAAATGGTGCGCGAGGTGGAGCCAATTCTGGCATCTGTCGCGGTCCACGCCGCACCCGGCGCCCCAATTGACTTGGTGATTGTAGGCCGCGTGCAGCACACGCGAGTCGGTCGGATCCAACCTGTCAACGATAGGAGATTGAATAATTCCATCACGGAGGCATGTTGGTTATGAAGCGGTTCGTACCGGAGCGAGTGTTCGATGAACTTGTCGGAATCCTCCCACAGCCGCATCTGCTTGGCGTCAATGACCAATAGAAGCGCCAGGACAGCCACAAACACCAGCCTTGCTGGTCCCACGTTTTCAGAACTTGGAAGCGACGGCACATTCTCATGTTTGCGACCGCGAGTGAGTCGATTGACACTCTCTTCACCATCACGATGCGACTGGACTGTGGTTTCGTGGTGGCTCGCTCCATCCACTGCGAGCTGGCGCGAAAGCCAATGGCCGCAGACTGGAATAAGCACCATGATGGGAAAGTACGCGTATCGGTCTGTGCCTTTGGTGACTATGCCATGCTGAATGATTCCACACGTCGGGAGCGTCATGATACAAAAGTAGGCGACCGCCAGCAGCGACGGAAAGCGAAACGCGCTTGTGCGGGAGCCATACAACCACACGATCAGGAGCACCAAGGCCGTGATTGAGAGCAAATATTCTGGGTTCGCCAGCAGTGCTACTTCGTCTTCGTAGAGTCGATAATGCGGCCGCAACGAGAGTGGCCACAGCACGTGGCTCATGATCCACGCCGGTGTGCTCAAGGCCTTGATGACGCGCTCAGACAGCCCGAGCGTGATGATGTCGGCGTGCTCGTGCGCGCCTTCGACGTTCACGGCAAGCGTGACCGCAACAAACAACCCCGTGGCGATCACCAATAACGATTTGCTCCAGAGGTACTGCATACCGAATCGCACACACTGCGCGAGTGGTGGGAAGTAGCTGGATCGTGCATAGATCGCCATGGCCATCGGAAGAATGATGAGGCAGTCCAACAATACCGTCGCTACGGGGAGTAAAATGCACACGCTCTTGGATAATACAGCGGCCACAAAACTCGCTGACGATGCAATACAAAACGTGTCAGCGATAAGCAATGTAGAATTCCAAAACAATCTCGTACCTGCTGAGAATTGTGTCTCTCGGTCGGTCAGCGACGGCGCGACAAGCATGACGAGGCGCTTCCAGTCGGACGGCATGCTCTCGTTCTCTGGTGCCCCCCCACACGCACCGCGTGGGGACTGCAGCTGTAATCTCCCCACAACGGCTCGGTGCAGTCGACGGCAATGGAAGAACAGCGACAGCGCCGAGAACAACGCAGCGAGTGCGTACGGCTGCGCCGACGGCCACGTCACCACTTCCACGGTGATGGGATGAACCACGAATATGACCAGCATCGCGAGGATGCATCCATGCAGATGGCGTCGGGGATTTACATCCGTAGATGCCGAGCTAGAGTTGGTGCGTGATGCCTGAACTTTATGTGTGAGTTGGATGCCGCCGTGCATGATCGCAAGGACGAATGCCGCTGTCCACGCAAGAACCCACGCCGCACCGAGATGGAGAACCAACGTGGCGATTCGAAACGCTCTCGCATTGAGCCCTGCAGCTGCAAACACCAGCGCTTTCAAGAGCCACCCAAACGGCTCCCACACGTTGATGATCGCGAGCGTGAAGATCCCTTGGAGATGCGCCATCGACAATCCTTTGTACACGTCATTCTTGACAAAGTTTACATCGTCGTCCCAGATTAGCACAAACTGCCAGTCACGGGACGGGTCCAGTAGCGGCCACGCATAAACCGCTACGGCAGTAACACAGACAGCGCCGACAGCAGCGTCGACACCGGTGCGCATCCTCCGAAACATTACTGAGTGGAGACTGAATGGAATGGAGCTCTTCAAGATATAGAAAGATCCGCAACTGCTAGCTCGGATTGGCTAAATGTTTGGATCTCATTTCCAATTGGTGGAAATTCGGGCGAAGACCAAAACTGCCCAGCATATTTCGACCATCAGCGATGACGCATCTGGTGCCGACCAAGCTCTTACCGAGCGGTGCGCGGATCCCCGTGCTAGGTCTCGGCGTGTACAAGAGCAAGAAAGACACGTACGACGCCGTGCTCAACGCGCTGCGGCTCGGGTACCGCCACATCGACACGGCGCAGTGGTATCGTAACGAAGTGGACGTTGGTCGCGCGGTCAAGGACTCGGGCGTGCCGCGCGACCAAGTGTTCATCACGACCAAGCTCTGGGTGTCGGAATGGGGGTACGACAAAGCCACAGCCGCAGTTCACCAATGCAATGAACGACTAGGAGGATCGTACATTGATCTTATGCTACTCCATGCGCCGGGCGACAAGGAGACGCGGGCCAGTACATGGCGGGCACTGGAAGACCTGCAAGCTCAAGGGATCGTGCGAGATATCGGGGTATCCAACTTTGGCGAAGCGCATCTCGAGAAGCTGTTCGAGACGGCTCGTGTCCGTCCGGCTGTCAACCAGATCGAGCTTCATCCATGGCTGACGCGCGAGTCGCTAGTCGCGTTCTGCCACCGCCACGACATTCTTGTGGAAGCGTATTCGCCGCTTGCCAAGGCGACCAAGTTTGATGATGCCACGCTCCAGGCGATTGCACTCCAAGTAAAAGCGACACAGGCACAAGTGCTGCTTGCCTACAGCCTTGCAAAGGACTACATCACAATCCCCAAGACTGTCAGTGCCCGGCGCCAGGAAGAGAATCTCGCGTCACTGAGCATCCAGCTCACGCCGCCACAGGTCACCGCACTGGACGCTCTGGATGAGTATCTCGTCGTTGCGTGGGACCCCATCAAGCTCCATGATGTGTGATTCCCACTGGTTGTGGACGTATTGCGTGGTGCTTGGCGCACGCACCACCACGAGATCCTTCCAACCCTCCAGTGTATGCGGTGCCGCCACCCGTTCGTGAAGACGTAATCGTCATGTGGTCGTGTGGTCGTGATCCCGTGTCCAAGTTCAGATTAGGGACAAATTGGGGACAGACCCTTCTTGTTAGCACAAAACTCGTAATAACGTATATGCACCGCATATATTCCAATTATGTATTTTTGAGATAACCGGTCTTACTGCATATTACTTAACTCACAACGAAGGTTATAAGCATTTAAGAACGAATAAACCACTACTTCAGTTTGAGGTTATGCTTCATGACAGAAAAGATGACGAAATGCCATCACTCCTCAATATGGTTTGCGTTATTGGGCGACTTCCCACCAACAGGTCCCGCCCAATATTCGTCCATCGATCCGTCGATCTATCCTCCATCCTCCGTCCTCCGTCCATCCGCCATTCCTCCTCCCGCCTCTTCCCAAAATGATCGCGTCGCTGTGTAGACCGAGCTTGCGTCGCGCCGCCGTGACCGCCGCGTCGTCCACAACGCGCCGTGGCTTTGCGGCGTCGCTGCCCGCCGGCGAGACGTTTACGGCCGTGACGCCGGCGACCGCGTCGGACCCGGCGGTCGCCGAGTACCTCGCGCGGCCCGTTGCGTACCCGCTCGACAAAATCAAGGTCGTGCTCTTGGAAAACATCCACCCGCGCGCAGTCGAAGTCTTTCAGCGCGAAGGGTACACCATCGAGTCCCATAAGCCCGCGCTGTCGGGTGCCGAGCTTGCTGAGATTGGCGGCGACGCTCACATTCTTGGGATCCGCTCGAAAACGCAGCTCGACGCCGACTTTTTCAATGGTGTCGGCTGGCACGAGAACCGGTTGTGGGCGGTCGGCTGCTTTTGCATCGGCACGAACCAAGTCGCGTTGCAAGACGCCGCGAATTATGGTATCCCAGTCTTCAATGCGCCATTCTCCAACACACGGTCGGTTGCCGAGAAGACATTGTCAGAAGTGATTGCGCTCCACCGCAAGCTCTTTCTGCGCTCGGCGGAACTGCACCAAGGCGTGTGGAACAAGTCTGCCACAGGCTCGCACGAAGTGCGCGGCACGACGCTCGGGGTCGTTGGGTACGGCCGCATCGGCTCGCAGATCTCGGTGCTCGCGGAGCTCTTGGGCATGAAAGTGATCTTCTACGATCCCGTCAAGTGCCTGCCGCTTGGGAATGCACGCCAGGTCGATACTCTCGAGGAGCTTTTGCGGTTGTCGGACGCTGTGACCCTGCATGTGCCAGCGATCGAGTCGACCAAGAAAATGATCAATGCCAAGACCATCGCCCAAATGAAAGACGGTGCACTCCTGATCAACAATGCCCGTGGTACGGTTGTCGACCTCGAGGCCGCCGCTGAGGCCATCACGTCAGGCAAGCTCGGTGGGCTGGCAGTCGATGTGTTTCCGGTGGAACCCGAGAAGAACGGCCAGTCCTTCGACACGCCACTGCGTGGTCTGCCGAATGTGATCTTGACGCCGCATATTGGCGGGAGCACTGAAGAAGCGCAAGAGAACATTGCGATCGAAGTGGCCAGCAAGCTCGTGCGGTATGTCAACTCGGGCGCGACCACGACCTCGGTCAATACGCCCGAGCTCGACATGCTACCGATCCGCGCCAACTCGATGCGGATCCTCCATTTCCACGAGAACGTCCCCGGCGTCCTCAGCAAGATCCACTCGGTCTTGTCGGATTACGGCGTGAACGTGACTTCGCAGTATCTGCAGTCGAACCCGCGTCATGGGTACATTGCACTCGAAGTCCAACAGATCCACAGCGAGATTGTCGAGCGCGAACTCGCCAAGATCAAAGAGACCATTCTCCTTCGCACCGTGCTGTAGGGGTGTAGTTGATTTGACCAGGATGGCAACAATAGAAAAGTGAAGTGAACACAAAAGCGCACTGATACCAAAGGTGACTTGCGACCACGTCTTGGGATAGAGATGTCGCGACCGTCTCTATGTTTTGCATGCGTTGGGGCGTGGGCAGAACACAACCGCATCCAAAATACAATCCGCTTCTGTTTCCCTGAATTCGAAATTATAAATTATTTTCTCTAAGAAAGCAGAGTCTTCCTACTCGTGGTCGTCGAGTGTGAGCGAGTGCAAGATCTCGTCGACGTCGACGCCAAACGTGTCAAAATGCGTTCCTCGCGTGCTATTATTCGCTACACTCTGCGGTGGTTTAGCGACAGCATCACCAGCGTCATCGTCGAGGTCGCTATTGTCTTCGTCGCAAAAGTACAGGTTCTTGCGGTCCGAGTGCCAGCCTCTCAAGTTCATTTTGAGCTGCTGGCGGTGTTCGGCCACGACCAAACGCTCGACAACATCGTCCGTGAGCTCGAGGAACGCTTCGAGCGCACCGAGCACTTTGCAGCCGTGGAATTCCGTGGTCGAGACACGGTCCAGAAAGAAATCTTCCCGATATAGTTGAAAATGGTGGATCAGCGAAGCCATAAACTGGTTAAAAGCCAGCAAGCGGTGGGCCGTGATCGACTTGTGGGTCCACTGGAGACTCAGGAGTGAGCGTCGAGGAAACGCAAAGCTCTTGAGCACCGTGTGCATACTCCAGAACGGACACGAACCGAGCACGCAGCCGCACGTGGCCATACTGCGGCAGTCAGTAAATTCGACGAGCTGCCGGTAGAGCGCGCGGCATTGCGCGTATGTGCGCGCGACTTCGTGGACGAAAATTGGGGTTGATGGAAGTGACATCTCGACCGCCATGAACGCCGATGGATCGCTGTACCTCCTGCTCGTGGTCGGGTCCCGCCACTCGATGGACAGAGTGGATGGCTCGCCCATCGACAAGCGGCGCCGCCTCAATTGCTGGGACTGCCGATGCGATAACGTTGACGATGCGAGGAACGACGGCCGCGGCCGCACCGTAAATACATAGGCGGTCGTGCCTGTGGACGCACTGCGCTCGTCGACGCGAGGCACGGAGACGTAGATATCACGTAAAATCGACTTGCCGGCCATTGGATGAGGTTGAGAGCGCAACTGGTCGCCACAATGACGGAAATAGGGATCTGACGCGCCGTGACCTTTGAGGCGTCTGGCTATTTTGTCAGCGGTGGTGCGGGTAAGCGAGACGAATGGCTCGCGTGACGACTTGGGGGTTATGAAGATGCGTCGCTCTTTGTTTTCCTCACACGAAAAGTGATGCCGACTCGCTCTGCGTGATTGTGACAGGCCCACACGCTTTGGAATACAGCCAACGCAAAAAGAATCAAGAACCCGTTGTCCGCAGTCGGCGAAATGGCTGCACCGTGGTCTTCTTTGTGTCGCGTTTAAACCGACAAAGGAAACGAATCGCGAAGAGTGGAATTGCTTGATGGACGCTGGTTGCCCGACGAGAGTGTACGCTGTGTGTGATACACTTGCTATGTCGCTTGGAGATTCGTAGTCGTCAGGAGAATTATGTTCGTACTGGTCCTTTGTTCAGTTCGAATCCGTATGGCAGCGTTAGGGCTTTATCTGCTGTTTGATCTCATCTCCTTACATTTTCTCCTCAGGCAAGAGAAGGGTTGGGTCGGATTTGACAGGCAATCGAATGGTCAGCATTGCAACCAAGCAAACATCCTGAATTTAACGCGGCTGCGGCTACTAGACGAACTATAACGCGGCTACTAGACGAACTATAACGACGGAGGGAATGAAGGATGAGGAAGCCTTTGGTAGTGTATTGGTCGTGGTCAGCGCAGCTGCCGCTGCACATGCAGCTGGTCGTCTGCGAAAGGACAAGGGGATCTACGTGACTGGAAAGGCAACAGCAAAATGTAGCCATGTCTGGTATTTAGCCAATCCGGAAGAAGAGAATCACAATAACTGGACTGAATTGGTTGTATTTTGAAGAGTTGACGAGCAATGGCTCCTCATCGCGTCGCGAAGGGTTTTCGAGGACGGTTGGTGCCTTGGTGGTCATTAACCACCACCGCCGTATCGTCTTTCCAGCAAATGCTCAGAGCTTCCGTTTAGATAGCCGAAGGACAGTTCTTGAGGCATAGGTGTGCTGTGAAGTTCGGCGTGAGATAGCGAGACTTTTAATGCGGAAGCCAGTTTTTTTACTGCGCGGGGTACAGGTTGGTGAACAAGAGATGAAGGCTTCCGGTATTTGTCGACGATACGACAGTCTACATGCAGCAATGGAATCAAGAGCGGTTGCTCCTCCAGATCCTACACGGGTACGGGAGTGTCGCAGGACTGCATGTCACGTGGATAAGTGCGCTGTGGTCCAACTCCATCAAGACCCACTTTTGCCACCAGCGATCAACGCAGACGATTTAGTGCTGCCGCTTCTGCCGCCAGCACAGCTACGACGATACCACAGGGTACAGATAGCAACGTGGCAATCCGACGCGTAAGTGTTGAAATTGGCCACCCAACAGCTTCAAGCTCAGCTTCATCTCGTCACCACCAAGACGACGGATCTACTACAGTGGATCCCTGTCGTACGCGCCATCGCGGTCCTTTGCGCCGCTGTGACGGGAGCTCAAGCAGCAGCATACTCAGCCACACTAGCACGAGCGTCGTGGCAGCTCATCGGACACCGCCATCGACGCCAACAAGACAGACGCGGCCACCACCGCTATGTCCGACCTCCGCATGCTCAGCCTCGACACAACAATTTCAGCAATCCCACCCAACTCCCACCACCCACAACGGCCACGCGACCACACAAGGTCTTTTTTTCGATGGTGACTCCCGGGGAAAACCTGGGCTGGGAGGAACCGGAGAAGTCCTTGTTGAAACGGACGCCACCGGCGCTCACGCCCGCATCGCCTGGTGCGCTGCCTTCGCCTATCCAGATTGACCGCGACCAAGAACTAGGCAGAATACCAAGGCGTCGTGGAAGGACTGGCAGAAGCGCAGCGACGAAGGTGGCGGGGTGTGCAAGTCATTAGCTACAGCCTTCTCATTCCTCACCCAACTCTCGCGTCAACATCCCTCCGAAACACCCTCGGCCCTCCGGCACCTCTTCGCACAGGCACGACCCCGAGCAAACGAGGTCGAGATCGACCGTTTCTCCCACCACTTCGCGCATACAACAAAATTGCCGACTCGACTGCCAATATTGTCATGGACTATGGCAGTTACACTCACGAAAGCCACCCACCACCCACTTCACCCTTCGCATCCTTGCTCCCACATCTCGTCGGCGACGTCGCCCGATGGAGTGAAGAATGGACTCGCTCCATTCTTCTGTTAGGTTACTAAGGTAGCAGCTACACAGTGTGATCCACGTGTTCAATAGACTTCATTTAATCATTATCATCCTAAGTGCCGATGTCCCTACCCAGTCAATAGGGAAGGTCCGGTTGGCGAGCGTTGTCAATCTGAAGCCTGTGCGACAAAGATTCGACATTGCTGTTCGTCATGGGCACTACAGTACTAGTGTCACTAGCTAGTGGCCGTGATCGTCGCGATTACGGCCATCAACAAACCAGCAAATTGGCTGCGACACGGTCGTTCTAAATCTGGTGGACGGCTGCGTTTCCTGCGAAAAGCTCCAGCCACCAAAGCCGACGCAGCATGTCTCTGTGGGCGACCGCGCGGTCCTTTGGGCGAACGGAATGCCGACGAATGCTGCCGAAGCTCGATGGGATCAGGCTTCGTGCGTCGGCCATCAACACAGGTGGTCGTGTAAACCATCCCTTATACCATAGCAAGGTCTGTTTGTTTCGTTATTGTATAAACAAGGTAACATGCCTTTCATTGCTGGTTTCACTGTAGCGTGTTTTGGAAATGTGGTCTCCTCAAACTGTAGCCATCGAGTCAAACGTTGCGGCAGTCATGCGAACAAGGCCGTCGGTCGAATTCTTGATTCTTGAATTCTAGAATGCGCGCGTAACGCTTGCCCGCCCAACGCCTGTGGTATTGTTGCCGCGCTGAGACTGCGGTGGATGACAGGAACAGCATGGACGTCTTTGTGGCCCAACACGCTCATTTTTCCATTTGAGTTGCATCGCTCTCCTCTGCACCACCAACCATGCGCACTGTCTTCGCTATCGTCTCTGCTCTCTGCGCGCTTGCCGCCTCGACTACTTCGGCGCAGACTTGTCCACCGGCTGGGTTCGGTGCCAAGGCCGTGTTCAACCCGGCCAAGTTTTTTGATGGTCGTTGGTACACGCTCCAGCAGATCCCAGTACTTTACCAGCCCGAGAACGAGCTCTTTTGCGTGACGGCCGACTACAAGATCGAGATCACAAACGCCTGCAAAATCTTCCGCTGCAACGACGAAGTTGTGCGCGTGTTCAACGGTGCTAACAAGGACAGCGTCACAGGCGACCGAAAGACAGCAAACTTGAACGGGATCATCAAGGACCCGACCAAGCCGGCCGAAGCCAGCGTCGGTCCGGTGTTCTTGCCGTCGATTTTGTACGGTCCGTACTGGGTAGTCGAAGCCGGCTCGTACGACGAGCTACTCGCGGGCAAGACTTCGTTTACGGGCGACAACTACGAGTGGGCGATCATCACGGTCGGCGCGCCAGAAGTCACCTCCAATGGCGGCTGCCTGCCGGGCAAAGGAGCCCTTAACACCGAGGGTTTTTGGCTATTCAGTCGCTCGGCCGAGGTAGCCCAGGAAGTCACCGACAAGCTCGTAGCCTTGGCGTCGAGCAAGGGTCTCGACGTGACGGCACTCAAGATTGTGCCGCAGGCTGGCTGCACGTACGCGTAGACTGTGTTTGGCATTCCTGTGGGTGCATCACCCACGAAAGAAAAACTTACCTGCAGTAATTGTCAGGACTTGGTAATTTCAATACAGCAAGCGTGAACACGTTGCTGATTCTTGTTTCACTGCAACGACGCGGCGGTGTGCGTGGGCAACGATGCTACGTAGTCATCGTGCGTGAAGAATCGATGGAGAGAAGTGACTACTGATCTAGCCACTATCCTGTCTAATTCGAGATATGTAGCCGTCGAGGATATAGCATGACTGTCGCTCTTCATCACAGTTTCGGATCTGTACCCCAAAGAGAGAAGTTGAAACGATTTCGCTACTCCCATCGCCACCATGTTGCGACGACTGGCGCTTCCTTGAGCGTGCGGAAGCACGCTCAAGGACGCTGTATGCATACACGACACAAATCTGTGCGATGTTGTGCAAGACGTGTTGCTGATCGGGTGCGACGACACTGAGCTCTGGATCGATCTCCGTCTGTTTGACGTGGACGTGAGAACCGCGGCGCAACGCACAACACGGTGCCGCTTGCTCCATGAAGCGCTTGTGCTGACTAGCATTGTCGCCATCGCCGACTATGACGCGTGGCGCGATGCGATATCGTCCATCAGCGAGCTCGGGATCCCTGCGGCCGGAGTCCCCGACACAATGCGACGCCATCGTCCGCCCCAGTATCGTCTGGAGCTACCCTCTGAATTGGAGTACGCGTGGGCCCATGTCAAGCAGCTTGTCGCAAGCGACCAGTTAAGCGATCGCTTTCGAGAGCATCACGCAATGGCGATAGAGACGGTCTGTCAGTATAGCGTTCGACTAGACAGCGTGAAGCGTCTTTCAGTCCACGTTTCAGATTTTCCCGAAACCATGGGGATCCAACCACAAATCACGTGGATTCAAAGCCTCACCGACGCGATCACCGCGTGTTTTGCAACATCTAGAGAGTGAGCCAACCAGCCAACACCTCACGCTCCGACTCGACTCGATTGCCTTATCGCTTCAAGACTTTGAGATCCACAGCTCGGTGTTCAATGCGATTCTCGCGCTCGTCGAGACTGGTGTGCGGATCACAAGTCTCAGCATGCCGGTCAACTTTCCGGGTGGATACGCCGAGGATCAATCGGCGTGCTGCGAGAGGTGAGCGCTGATCCTGTGTCTCGACGCTGATGATGCGGGCGGGCAGGGTGTCGGCCGCCGCGTGGATGCGCTGCTCGAGCCCGTGGGTCCCAATCTCCATGTCTTGGGCCTCCGCGAGTGCAACATGGACGACGAGCTGCTCGAGACATGTCTACAGAAATGCCCGCGACTCCAGAGCTTGCGGTTCGAATTCTGCCAACTAACCTCGCTGGATCCACTTGTTCGGTCGTATGAACGGGGTGGACAGATCGCCAGCGTCGATCTGTTGGCGCTCGAAGTCGCACCATCGTTTCTTCCCCGATTCGAAGCATTTTGAGCGCATTTCTCACACCAAGTGCCCTGAAGCGAACGTTGAAAAGGCTTCGCGTAAGTCACCAGTGGAGGCGTTTGTTCTGTCCATCGTCTGCCCACGTGATGCAGCAACTACTGAACGGCCCACTGACACTCGAATATTTACATCTGCACAGTCCTGACCACTCGACGGCTGCACCGCCAATCGACTGGGATATAACACGCTATCACGGCGAAGCCTTCCGGTCGCAGGCGCCCCGTCGCTGGCAATTCGAGTGGCGTTTGCGAGTGTTCTTCTGCATTTTCAGACCCAGCCACAGTTTGCTCGTCTCGACAACAACGCAATGGCGTCCGTATTCGAGTTCGTCGGCCAAAGAAAGCGTAGTATCGTGTCGGTAGAGGACAGCATCCATCGCAACTATGTGCCCTTGTCGGACGATGAAGAGGAGACCCAATAGGCCAATCATCGAGAGGATCACCTTCTTTGAACCCTCTCTGATTGGATACATGTAGCCATCTAGTGAATTGACCGAACCATCACTCTCAGATCGGTGGTTACTGGGTATTACCCTCGAATGGCGAAAAGCTCTCCTGATTTCTACTGTTTATGGACTTACTTAGTGAGCAGCATTGGCATGGCAGTCATACAATTCAAAAGTTTTCGAGAGGGAGCCGCCACTAGCGAGAGCCGGTCCACAAAGTCAAGTCGTCACCACTGTCTCCTCACAGTTGACGGCTCTTTACCGAACGGTCTCCTATTCCGCTATCCAAAGGTCGCTAGAATTTTCCAGGATGCAGTTTCAGAAAGGATGCGCCAACGTCATTCAATGTGTCTGAGGTACTATGGCAATGGCCGACACGTTTACCACACAGGATGCTAACTGGAAGCGGTTCAGATATATTCGGCGTTACTGAGCAGTCGTGCGTGGTACGTTGCTTGTGGACCACACACACCAACGCTTCCACAACTTCAACTGGTAGGAAGGGCGTGATTCAGAACTGAAACGAAGCGGTCCATATGGATACGCAACAGACGCACTCTTGGGTACATATACTCCATACCGCGCGGGCTCTCGGCACCGACGCGCGCGCCCAATGGAATGCTTCTGGTCCCACATGTGGGTAGGACCATCCGGCGCCGAGGGCTTTTGGCAATGCCACATTGCATCTGTGAACCCTTTTCTTTGCCTGACTTGCGGGTGCTACGGATGTCTATGAACCGTATGGGACATAGAGAGTGTAGGGAGAGCTTCGACTGTTTTCGCGAGCACGAATGGGCACAGACTACTCCGCTGCCCTTCGCGTCCCGCAAGATGGAAGGCTCATTCTCCAATCTCACGGATCCCCTACAAGAGATACCAGATCTGCAAATCTTCTCCAAGGACCAACTACCAGCAACGTCAGCATGGTGTCGGTCCCGTCTTCACTGCTACTCGCATCGACGCTCGCGGCGGTGCTCTTGCCACAACAATCCCACGCCACGTCTATCGCTATCAACCCCACCACGCCGCTCGGCGTCGTCTCGATCCTTGACGCCAAAAACCCTGCGTTCGGAGGTCGCCCCGCGCCCGACATGATCGCACCGATCCTCGCGACGGAAGAACCGACGCTCTCGCGCGCACAAGTGGAGGAGCTCGTGTCGTCGAATGCCTCGGTTTCGTCCTCCGCCTCCGACTCGGTGGCGCAAGGCGAGACGCCGCACCGCAAGCTCGAAGTCACAAGTGCCGACGTCCAGCGCCTTGAGCAATACTTCGGCACGCCCATGGATAAGAACGTCAACTCGCTTTTCCAGAAATATGCGAGCGCCGCGTTTTCGCCGGCACCATGGCCCAGCAGCTACTGGCCGATTTACTTGGATAGCATCAACTACCAATGGACCACGGAAGCGTGTCCCGCTGAAAAGTATGCCCAGGCTTATGGGCTGAATGTCAAGCAGTTCAAAGACAAGGTCTCGAAAGGACTCGGGGTCGACTCGCAAGCGACCCCCTCACGCGTGTGCACGAGCGACGATCAGTGCACACGGTTCGACGACGGCAGTGCTTGCGCCAAGCGCGATGGCAGCGCCAGTGGCTACTGCGTCCCCACTTGGTATGGCATTTGCCACGCCTGGGCACCAGCCGCGATCTTGGAAGACGAGCCGCGGTGCAACGTCGTCAAGAACGGCGTGACCTTCCGCCCGTTCGATATCAAGGGGTTGCTGACCGCGGTCTATGACGGGGCCGCGACATCCGTGGTCTTTACCGGCGCGCGGTACAACGGCGCGGGTTCGGGTCGTGACGAGTACGGTCGCTTTAAGGATGCGGCCGAGCGCGACCTCGGCCCGGGCTTTTTCCACATTGCTGTGACCAACATCATGGGCCGCTTGAAAAAATCGTTCATTGTCGATGTCAATGCTGATGCCCAAGTGTGGAACCAGCCGGTGCGGTCGTACAGCCTGAGTAAGCCCGAGATAATGACCCCGAACCAGGCCGCGGCCAAGTACTTCAACGTCCGAAGGTACCCCTTCAACAAAGCCGCGAAATCGATTGCGTACGTCGAGATGACTTTCAAGTACATCAACGAGTTTTTCCAGGATGGGCCGCTGGTGTCTACCGGTGTCGTGGACCAGGCGACGGCGACGCGACAGTATTTCTACCTCCTCGAGCTCGATGCGAGCCAGAACATCATTGGTGGCGAGTGGCTCTTGGGCTCGCAGACCGACCACCCGGATTTTCTGTGGTTCCCCACGGGCAAGCCCGACAAAAATGCGGTCACAGCGCTTGGGCTTAGCTATGCCAATGTATTGGACTTGCTGCAGCAGTCAATTGCATGCCGCACGCCGACCCCAGTGACATCGGCGCCGACGCCGACGCCAACACCGGCACCAACGTCGGTCCCAACGTCAGCACCAACACTTGCACCAACGTCTGCGCCAACGCCAGCACCAACGCCTACACCAACTCCGGCACCAACGTCAGCACCAACATCGACTCCATCGCCGACTCAAACTACTCCATCGCCAGCGCCGACTCCGATGCCGACAGTCACACAAATGCCAACGCCCACGCCAACTACGCCGTCACCCACTGTGCCAACGCAAACCACTCCGACACCCACAACGCCCACCCAAACACCATCGCCGACCACGACGTCCTCACCGTCGGCTCCACCGCCGACGGCATCCGGTGGCCAGTGTGGCAACGACCAGACTGGCCCGCAAGCGTGCCCAAGCGGCGAGTACTGTCAGCCGTGGAACCCATCGTTTTACCAGTGCCGTCGTCTTGATGCCAGTTGTGGCAAGCAGGAAGTCGGAGTCGACTACTACGGTGCCGATATTGCCACGCACCAAGTGTTACTGCCGGAGCAGTGCTGTGACAAGTGTGTTGCTACCGCTGGCTGCAAGGCC